>BGPT01002352.1:17160-41321 GCA_003297045.1 Symbiodinium sp. clade C Y103 | reverse complement strand
ACTCTAGGTCACCACTTCTCTAGGTCACCACTACTCTAGGTCATCACTTCTCTAGGTCACCACTACTCTAGGTCATCACTACTCTAGGTCACCACTTCTCTAGGTCACCACTACTCTAGGTCATCACTTCTCTAGGTCACCACTACTCTAGGTCATCACTACTCTAGGTCACCAAGTAAAAGTCATTCGTAACTCGGAAGATTGCTTCCCAACTTCCTTTGATAAGTATGCTAAGTCCAACTTGCAAGTTCTATATGTCCAGCAAGTTCCATAAGTTATTTGCAAGTCCCATAAGTAAAGGGCGACCACCAAGTAGTAAGTTGCTGTGAATACCATGCTGTGTTTGATTGAGAATTGGTGCGCCAACTCAGCCTCAGTTCACACCCTCTGCAAACAACTGGCTTATCATTTTTTGGATCGTTTTGCTGACTGTGGCCCAGATGAGATCCTGAGCGACTACAAGATTCATGATGATGTCATCCAGTTTTGCAAGTCGGCTCGGATCAGTAGATCGCAAAGGATCAAGCTGATGATTCTTGGGTGCAAAATAAATTGTTGGTTCCTACTTAGTGAAACTGATACCATTGACTGTTTCATGGAAATTAACCTTCCACCCGGGGTCTGGAAATGCAGGAATTCTAGGGTTTCACAGACCTACCCACCCCTCCTCCAAGGGTCTGGAAATGCAGGAGTTCTAGGCTTGCCACTTGTGTTTATTGATGATAAATAGAAAAAAACAACATTCCTCTAGTTTAGCATCGCTCAGGATGAATACGCTCTTTCGATTTGGCCACAAATTTGAAAGCAACCAGTGGCTTCGAACTTGTATCAGCAACTTGGCATCAGTGTGTGAGTTTTCAGGTTTGAGTTTGCGACCCTTTGCAAAAACCAAATGTGTTATTTACCTGTCCAGGAAACGAAGAACTGACTGGCTTCACGGGTTGACTGGCAATGGTGCTATAGGCCATGATAGGCTTGTCGTGTATGTCATTTGTGTCAATTGCGTCAATTGTATCAAGATTGGCCTCTGGGCAATGAACCGATGGTATGGGTATGGGTGTTTAGATGAATGTTGTTGCATTAAATTAAAGATTGTGGTTTTTTGTTTGATACCCATGCCATGGAATGGCCCATTCATTATAAGATACCTGGGTCTTGAGCGTGACCTTGCAAAAAAAAATGCTGCCAGTTGTTGGAGTTTCACTCTCAAAAGTTAAAGCAAACCATATTGGTTTTTCTCAGTGGATGTTGGTGTGCATAGACTGTCATTGTTTGATCTGTGTGTTTGGGGGGGTTGTTTTGTGTAGCAAGTTGTAGTGAATCAGGCCTTGCTTGGATGTAAATTGTGGGGGAGCTCAAGGTCTTGTCCAGCCAATTGCGACTTGGAACTCCAATTGTGGCAATTGAGTCAATTGTCAATTGAGTTACTTAGTTACTTGTCAGTTAAATACAATTGTCTGGACAAACTAATTCAGTGAAACTTGTGCCAAAACTTGAGTCTGGTGAACTGTTATTACTTCGTGGTGTGTCCCAGGTGCATCTTGAAGATGTGGTGTTCTGCGTGGGTGAGAGGGAGCATACTTCATGCCAAGGTCTTGGCAATTGCGACTTGCAACTCCAATTTGTGTCAATTGAGGAAATTGTCAATTGAGTCAATTGTCAATTGAGTTACTTAGGTACTTGTCAGTTAAGTGCAATTGTCTTGAACTAATTCAGGGAAACTGGTGCCAAGACTTGAGTCTGGTGAACTGTTATTACATGATGGATTGCAGCATGATGGAACTTGAAAACATGCCCTGTAGTCCATGATATGGATCGAAAACTGTTCAAGTGTGTTCAAAATGTTGAGCAAACCTGCACTTAAAAATGGCAAAAAAGGACTAGATCGTAGGGGTTTGCACAAAAAGACTAGATCGTAGAGGTTTTCATGGTGCTGGGCCTAAAAAATCTGTTCAAAATTGCTCAAAATTGTTCAAAGTGGCCCAAAAAACTTGCTCAAAATTGCTCCAAATTGTTCAAAATTGCTCAAAACTGTTCAATATTGCTCAAATTGCTCAAAAATGCTCAAAAGAGATTTAGAGACATTTAAAGACATTTTGAGTTGATTTTGAGCAATTTTGAGGCATTTTGAGACATATTGAGACATATTGAGACATATGGAGATATAGGGGAACCTATGGATTCATATTAAGACATAGGGAAACAGAGTGAAACAGAAACGAAACAAAAGCATTGTATGCAAAAGCAAATGTGAAGTGAAACGCTGTGAAACACGGTCGATGTTTTTGATGTGCTGCAGCCAATTTGTAGTAGCTGTCATTTGTGTCAATCAATTGTGTCAATTGTGCCAATTGTCGTCAATTGTGATCATGCCTTTGCTTCCTCCAGCAGCCAAGAGGCAGCGCACATTGCAACAAATGTTTGGCAATGGCAATGGCATGATGATGGGAGGCTGCAACCCGATGATGATGGGAGGCGGCATGAATCCCTTGATGATGATGGGAGGCTGCAACCCTATGATGATGGGAGGTTGCAACCCTATGATGATGGGCTGCAACCCTATGATGATGAATGGTGGCAATCGTATGGGTGGCAACGGCATGGGTGGCAATGGTATGATGACGGGCGAAGAGGACATGGGGGATGATGACCTAGCCGTCCTTCAGGATGGTGCAGTGGCAACTGCCCCTGGTACCGCAGCAGCTTCTTCAGCAGGGCCGGATCCACCTGTACCTAAGCAGCCTGCAAGGCCGCCTGTGCTGCCAGTTGTGCAATACAACAAGACCGACGATGCAGCCATCACCCGCAGCGCTTCTATGATTCGAGGTGGGGGTGTTCCAATTCCCCACCTGCCAGGTGAGGGTTGTTAGATTTTATAACAGCTCTTCTTCTCCTCCTTCTCGCCAGCTCCAGATCGCAGTGGGCACTGCCGGACCTCAACCGCCAGATAGAATGTCAGAAGATATGCCAGATAGAATGCCAGAAAGGATGTCAGAAGATATGCCAGATAGAATGCCGGAAAGAATGTCAGAAGATATGCCAGATAGAATGTCAGAAAAGAATGTCAGAAGATATGCCAGATAGAATTTCAGAAGATATGCCAGATAGAATGCCAGAAAGAATGTTAGAAGATTTACCAGATAGAATGCCAGAAAAGAATGTCAGAAGATATGCCAGATAGAATGCCAGAAAGAATGTCAGAAGATTTGCCAGATAGAATGCCAGAAAGAATGTCAGAAGATATGCTAGATACAATGCCAGAAAAGAATGTCAGAAGATATGCCAGATAGAATGTCCGAAGATATGCCAGATAGAATGCCAGATAGAATGTCAGAACATATGCCATCAAGATTGCCAGAGAGAATGCCAGAACATTTTGCCATCAAGATTGCCAGATTGAATGCCAGAACATATGCCAAATAGAGTGTCAGATAGAACATATACCCAAGGTCGCTAGACTTCATCGGAGTTGTCCTCTCCTCCTGCTCTTCCCTGCCAGAAAGTTTTGCCAGAAAGAATGTCAAAATATGTATCACACTATCTGCCAAAATAAAATCTCATGGTGGGGATCGCTCGAAACAATAAGTAGTGTTTTTGAAATGCAGGTTTTTGTCACTAAGTTTCACCTAGAATCTGATTATTTATGTTTAAATTTTTGTGCTGTGTGTCAGGACTTCCACATTCTCGCTTATCATATTCTCTGGAGAAGCTTGTGCCAGCGTTGGAGGCTGGCTACACCAGTTGCTTGACCCAGCGTGGCTTGCTGCAGCTGTTGTGGCTGTTCACGAAGCTGAAGCCTTCCATCCGCATCACCCATTTGAGTTTCTCGTCATCTCAACGAGTGCATTTGTAATTTACTGTTGCAACTGATAGGCCCAACAGGCACTGATTATCCTTGTCAGCCCTTTTCATCCCGGAATCAATGACATGTCGGGTGCGCGCATATAATATATGTTGTCAATGCATCAACTTCAGGAGTTGCAAGCTACGAAGACCTGGATCTCCGCTTCGCAAATGCCCATGATCGCATTCGAGCTTTGCAGCCTGACTTTCCTGATCGGTTGCTTGCCCGGTTGCCCCTGGCTATTTCGGACACTGATGTCAACGATTTGGCAGTGGAAGAGGGTTGGAGTGATGACTTTCTGCAGGGTGGTCCTTTGAGGCCTCCGCCAGTCCCAGTGACCGGCAACACCCGCATTCGCAAATTCTGTATTGCGCCGGCTGTGCCTCCCAAGTTGCCTCCAGTTCCCATGGAGTTGTTGCGTCGCCTGCGCCAGTTCTTCCCAAAGCAGCTGCAGCAGCTCCAGCAATTCCGCCGCGTGGTGTCCCAGCAGCTACTCCTGTGTTACCCCAGCAGCACCAGTGGCGCCACCACCAGCTGTTACCCCAGCAGCACCAGTGGCGCCACCACCAGCTGTTACCCCAGCAGCACCAGTGGCGCCACCGCCGCCTGTTTCAGGAGCTGCCCTTCCTGTTCCAGAAGCGCCAGCAACAGTGAGCAAGGCAGAGGCTCCTGCGCCAGTTGACCCAAGTGCAAATGCGGATCCAGCACAAGTGCTGAGGCAGAAGCAGAAGAGTCAATTTGCGTCATTTGCCAGGCAAGCATGGCCCCGGGCACAGGGGATGTGAGGGTGCTGGCGTGCGGCCATTGTCATCATGCCCAGTGCATGCATGATTGGTTTGCGGCAACTTCCAATTACACAGTGCGCTGCCCGCTGCGCTGCCCTTTGCCTGCGGCCACTGCGCATGATCCCGACCAAGCAGCAGCTGCTTTAGCGGCCGATGTCCAGATCGAAGCAACAAGCTTCATGTGAGGTCTGAAGACTGAGGGCTGTGTGACATCGTTTGTCAATTTTGAAGATCGGGTCAGATCATTGCCATTGCCACTTCCAGCAGCGGTTTTGTGACCACCAGTTTTGACATTTTGTCTGATGTTTCTGGAAATTTGACTGCATGACTAACACTCAGACTCAGTAAGTGCATATTATGCAGTTGTTTGTTGCTTAGCGGCTGAGCTGGCTGGCGATGTGACTTATAGACACTTACTTCTATTCTACCTGTGCGATTAGATCATCTTCTGCTTCGCATGGGCAGCGACTGATTTCCAATCCTGTGCGCGCCAAGAGATGGTGAGGAAAATAAGCAGCTTATTTTCGCCTAAGCACTGAGTGACTGAATCTGTTTTGTCATTGTTTAACTTTGAGCAGCAGCAGGTTGGTTCCTTAGCTTTGCAACATAACAAACTTGCTCTCTGATTTTCTCCGAAAGGCTAGCAGCAAGAAGAGAAACTCAAAGGCTTTCAAGTCTGATTTCAGGGCCTCAGATTGGTTGTTTCGACTCTTGACTTTACAGCCGGGCGATCAGTACGCCTACAACCCTGTTGAAAAGGGCATTGTTTTGAACGAGGAGGTGACCCCAGTGGATGAAGCCTGTGATGGTCTGCTCAGCAGCCTCCCACATGATGGAGTCCTTCTTTGAGGCGAACATTGCAGCTCCTTGTCTATATGGATTGATTTTGCCTTGGTTTGTGGCTTTGCCTTTCTTAACTCATACTATGACAATTGGACCATGTCTACTGTCAGGACTCCTCTTACTTCCGTGAGTTCAAACACAAGATTGCCTTTGACTTCAACATGGTTGGAGCTTCTGATCGTGAGGTTTGGGAAGCGATTCCATCCAAGCTTCAATCCTTTCGGCTGAAGGGTGGGGTAGCGAAGTCCAGCCGTTGGTTCAGTTGGAATGAGCAGTGCGCGTTCCAGCTTCAGGAATACCACGCGTGCAAGATGATGTTTGACTGGTACTTTCCCGGCGATACGAGTGCCAGTGACTCGGGTCTCAAGGCTTTGAAGGGATCCTTCACTCCAGATGTTTGGGAAGACGCCCACATCATTTACAGAGTGCAATTTCCGATGTGGAATTACTTCAGCGAGCAGATTCATGACATCAAGCACCCTGAGCAGAAGATTGCTGAGTGCATGAATATGATGAATGACGCATGGATGCAACACCCTCACCTCCAAGGTTTCGCTGGAACCTTCAATGCTTCGTCATGGGCTGACCTTATACCTTGGGTGGAGGACAGGGACGATTTCATCCACAAGGCAATGACAAATGCCAGCGGCTGTTTGAGTAACCGCTGTCAAACCATGGCCAAGTTCTCTGCACCGCCTGAATGCTGGGTTGGTCTTTTGGAATCGGACAGGAATGTGGTGAACCCAGAGCATCCTCGATTGAAAAATTTCAAGTGAACGATTGAATTTTTGAATTTTTCAAGTCGCGATTGAAACTTGAAATTTGAAGCTATTTTTCAAGTGGAAGCCTTTTTTCGATTGAATTTTCACTTGAAAAACAAAACTTTCGATTGAAAAAACGATTGAAAATTCGATTGAAATTTCACTTGAAATTTGAAACTGAATTTGGATTTTTGAAAGCCTTTCAAGTTCTCAGCATGGGGCTAGACTTTTTGATCTGGATAGCCCAAGCACTTTTGGGCTGGATAGCCCCAAGAGTTTTGGGCTGGATAGACCCAACACATGTGGGCTGGATAGCCCCAACACATGTGGGCTGGATAGCCCCAACACATTTGGGCTGGATAGTCCTCAAGAGCTGCACATGATTTACATTCTTGCCTGCAGGCATTTTCACCATGTCCAAGAAAAGGGGTGGACCTAGGAGAACCCCAGTGCCAGAGATAGATGAGGAGCACTTGCTAGATATTTGCCTGAGCCATGTCAAGAAGG
This sequence comes from Symbiodinium sp. clade C Y103, assembly GCA_003297045.1. NCBI lineage: Eukaryota > Dinophyceae > Suessiales > Symbiodiniaceae > Cladocopium > Cladocopium sp. clade C. The sequence goes on along the minus strand of BGPT01002352.1, from coordinate 34,581 downwards.
TGGGAGAAGCAGGTGCGTTTGCTTTGGGCAAGTACATGAAGGCAGAGGCCTCACATGCGGTGAAAGGAGCTGCTTTGGCAGATCGTCTGTACCTCTTGGAAGAGTTTTACAAGGTGAGCCCAAGTTTGGAGTTCAAATACTCGACCTTGAAGTCTTGCTTCGCCCAGGTGCTGCAGCAATTTCCTGGGATAAAGGAGAAATGGTCAGTGTCAGAGCAAGGACATGTGGCCAAATCGCTGGCAGATAGCATGCTGGTTGTGTGCAACCATGCCAGAAGGATCAGCAGAGACAATGGCAAATTTGCACAGGCATGCAAGAGCCTGACTTCTTTTCAGGTGGAGAAGCTGGAGGCGATCAAAAAGCTGGTGGCCCAGAAGCAGGAGGAAGCAAGGGAAGAAGTTGAACCTAAGCCTCCTACTACACCAAAAAAGAGGAAGCCAGATGCCAAGGCAGCTAGCCCTGCCTCTGCTGGATCTCCTGATTGGCTCCAAGAGTTCGAGATCCTACCCACTCAAGAGATGCCTGAGGAAGATCAGTTGCTGGCTTCAGCCAAAAAGTCTCAGCCAGTGCCTCCCAGGAAGGCTCAGCTGCGAGAAGAGGTTGGAAAGAAGAAAGAGCTTAAGAGACCTGCATCAGCCTGTCTGAAAAAGCCAGCCTCCAAGAACCAGGGCAAGAAGAAGCATGAGAAGTTTCCTGATGACTTCAGGCCCACTGAGGAGCTTATTGTGATGCCTTACAAGAAGCTGAAGTCATGTGCCCTGAGAATCAAGAATGGCAGGCAGTTGATCCAGGTGGTGGCACCCCAAAGATTTGAGGATTCGAAGAAGATGGCAAAGGAGATGAAGAAGATGTTTGAGAAGGGCAAGTGCTTTGGCGAAGTGAAGGCTTGGAAGGGGAAGAAGCTGTCTGAATAGCTATAGTAGAATGAGTGGTGAAAAGAATGGCTTGGGTTTTGTGGTGGTTAGCAAAAAGTTTTGGGCTGGAAATATTTGAATGTAGTTGTCAAATTGTTGATTCATGGGATAGCCCCATTCTTCTTCATGAGCTGGATAGCCCCCTTAAATTCTTCTTCATGGGCTGGATAGCCCCCATTTCACCATGGGCTGGATAGCCCCCTTCTTCTTCATGGGCTGGATAGCCCCCATTTCACCATGGGCTGGATAGCCCCCTTCTTCTTCATGGGCTGGATAGCCCCCGCTGGATAGCCCCCTTCTTCTTCATGGGCTGGATAGCCCCCATTCCACCATGGGCTGGATAGCCCCCTTCTTCTTCATGGGCTGGATAGCCCCCATCCCGCCTTTTCACCATGTTGTCTTTCATGGAACCTCTTCAACTGCTCTAAGGAAAGGGATGCAGGGCTTTGAAAAGAGCAAGGGCCTGCTGAGAGAGCTCCTGGCAGCTGATGAGATGGAGGCTTTGGTGGTTTTTGAGCAGGCTTTGCAGCCATAAAGGTGGATTGGCTGAAAAGCCAGAAAGGAGTATGAAAGGGCAAAAGCGAATAGCTTCACAAATAAAATACAAAGAAAAAACCGATGCTGGCTGAAAAAGCCAATCCACTGGCCTGTAAGATACTTTCTAGCTGACTGGCTGGACCAGGAATGCGACAGCAGATAGAGACATGCTGGACTAGCTTGATGCCATGGGCTGGACAGCCCCCTTTTCTTCATGGGCTGGACAGCCCCCTTGTCACCATGGGCTGGATAGCCCCCTTCCATGGGCTGGACAGCTCCCTTTTCACATGGATTTATGTTGAATAAGAACCTTTTGGTTGTTTTTGGTTGTTTTTCATGGGCTGGATAGCCCCCTTTTTCACCATGGGCTGGATAGCCCCCTTCCATGGGCTGGACAGCCCTCTTTTCACCAGGGGTTGGGTAAGCCCCTTTTGGTTGTATTTGGTTGTTTTTCATGGGCTGGATAGCCCACTCAAAGTTTGCTTTTGATTTGTTGTTTGTCATTGGCTGGATAGCCTCCATTCATGGGCTGGAGGGCCCCCTCTCTCACAAGGATCCATGTGATGATGTGTATTTCATATCTGCAGTAAGGATTAAAACCTAGAGTGAAAGCCCCAGCTGCTGAGGAGGAGCCATGGCTGGGAAAAATCCCTTTGCTGGCCCAGGACTGGTGGGGAAAAGGAGTGCCACACCAGGCAATGTTCAGGGCCAATGTGAGAGGCCTGAAGGAGATGTACATGGAGGAGATGGCCATGGCAGACTTCTTGGAGGCCTTGTGCACCGCTGTGGAGACCCTGAATGTGCAGAAGGGTGAGATGGAGAGTGCCAGAAACTTCCTCATGCGACACAAGGACAGTGTGGTGCCACAAGGGCTGGGATGGGCTTGGGTGGGCTGGATAGCCATCACTTCATGGGCTGGATAGCCCTCATTTCATGGGCTGGATAGCCCTCTTTTCATGGGCTGGATAGCCTTCTTTTCATGGGCTGGATAGCCTTCTTTTCATGGGCTGGATAGCCCTCTTTTCATGGGCTGGATAGCCCTCTTTTCATGGGCTGGATAGCCCTCACTTCACCTTGGGCTGGATAGCCCAAAGAGTTCAGAAGACAAACCAAATCAATTCACTTCAGACTGGGCGGACAGCCCCAAGGTTTTGAGATCCATTTCAACTTTGGACTGGGCTGGAAAGCCCCAATGTTTTGAAATTAATTTGATTGTTGAATTGTGCTGGAGGGCCCCAAGGTTCTGGATGTTTATCTCAAGGTTTGTGAGTTTCAAGATTCACTTCAATTTTGAACTGGGCTGGACAGCCCCAATGTGTTTGAGAAACATTTCAAATCAAGGTTGGGCTGGAAAGCCCAAAGTGGTTGGAAAACTCTGGCTGAGTAGGCCTAAGATGTTTTTTAAAAACATATTTGGCTGGAGAGCCTATACAAAACATAAAATATTTGTGAAAATAATTCACAAAAACTCGATTTTAAATAGTTTAAAAAAAAAACAAAACATCTCATGAAATCACATGAAATCTCATGAAGTTCCATGAAGATCCATGAAGATCCATGAAGATTCATGAAATCGCATGAAATCTCATGAAATCTCATGAAATTTCATGAGATGTTCTGTTTATACATTTTTTTGGGTCGTTTTTTTTGGGTTTTGTTTTTTTTGTTGTTGTTTTCTGTATTTTCACGTTGGTAATTTGATGATTTTTTTCAAATCATATGGGCTGGACAGCCCAAATTTGTTGTCCTTTTGTGTTTTCATTTTGGTTTTTTGATTTTTTTCAAACCATATGGGCTGAACAGCCCCCATTTGTTGTCCTTTTGTGTTTTCATTTTGTAAAATTTAGAGTTTTCAAACCATACGGGCTGCACAGCCCAAATTTGTTGTCTTTTGGTGATTTTGTTTGGTAATTCTAGATTTTGCAAACCATATGGGCTGGACAGCCCAAGCCATGGGTCAAGATCATGTGGGCTGGAAAGCTGGATAGCCCCCAAAAATAAATCTGTCATGAGCTTGTATGGGAAGGATTCAAGCTCAAACTCAAGTAGGTAGAGCCAGTAAAGCAATGAAGAGGCCAGCTTCGCTGAAAAGGCCAGCTACCAGCCTGCAGAAGAAAGCCTCCAAGAGAGGCAAGGCAGAGACAAGGGAAAAGGAGGAGAGGAAAGTGGAACAGGAAGGTGAAGAGGAAGAACCAAAGGAGGAGGATGAAGAGGAAGAAGAACAAAAGAATAAAAGCTTACCTCTCACCCAGAAAGCCTTGAAGGACCACCAAGCCTTTTTGACACAGGCCTCCAAGCTCAGTGATGAGCAGTTTGACAAGGCTTTTGCTAAGTGCTAAGTTGCCTGAGCAAAAGCAGCAATCTCTGTGGAAGAGATTCGAAGCCAGCAGAAAGTCAGTGTGTAAAGATGAGGAGTACAAGCAAGAGACAACTGGCACAGGATCCCAAATCAGGAAGAAACACCTGCTCAGGTCCTGGTGTATGGATGGAGGCAAATGCTCTGAGAGGTACAGGGAAGCCTTTGCCAGCATCACTTTGGAGAAGAAGCATGGAGTGGAGAAGACATGGCTGAGCAAGAAGCAGATGGAAGATGAGTTGGGCCTGGATGAGATGAAAGCCAGATTGGCTGCCAGGACCTTGAGATGGAGAAGGAATCCAGAGGATGGGCGCTTTTTCCAATTTCAGAAGCTTTCTGAGAAGGAAGCCACCTATGTCAACAAGAGCAAGTCTTCCAAGGTGGAGGCAAGAGGTGAGGCAAATGCTAAGGATCTGGTATCCTTCGACCAGATGATGCTGGAGGAGGTTGATGAGGATGACTTTGTCATGGGTGCAGAAGAAGAGGCTTCTGAGACTGAAGGTATAGGCAAAGACCTTGCCAAGGTGATGGGTCTTAAGGACAAGGAGAAGAAAGAGAAGAAGGAAAAGGAGGACAAGTGGGCCAAGCTGAGCCAAGTTGGAGATGGCACAAAGGCAGATGAGATCCAAGAGAAATTCATGAAGTTCAAGCCTGAGATCTCCAAAGATGTGGCCACCTTGGATGCAGGAGAATTCGCTCTGAAGAAGGCTGGAGAGAAAACATTCCTGAAGCATGTGCAGGCAGTCAAGAAAAAAGCTGGTGCTTCCTTGGATGAGATCACCAAGCTCATGGCCAAGAAGGGTGCGAAGACGGGGGTGGTGGCTGTTCTCACCAAAGCTTTGCCCTGTCTGAAAGAATGCAAAGCTGCTAAGGTTCAGTTGTGCAAAGCTTTGAAGGCATAGGCACCCAGAACACCAGAGAGCGGAGACTTTGAGATGAAAAGGTGGAATGCCTAGCTGCTGTTGCTGTTGTTGTTGTTGTTGTTGTTGTTGCTCTGTGCTGGACAGCCCCAATTCTTCACAGCATGGGCAGGACAGCCCCAATCCTTCACAGCATGGGCTGGACAGCCTTCACAGCATGGGCTGGACAGCACCAGAAATTAAAAAGGTTCCAGAAGTGAGTCTCCTGCTGCCACCTCTTAGTCCAAGGAAATCATGACAGATCTAGAGCCATGTGCTCTTGGCCTACTGCTACTGCGCAAATTTGCAGTTGGCAAGCTGAGTGCAGTAGAAGTGCAGGAGATTGCACAAGCTGCATGTCAGAGTGGGTTGGATAGCCCTGACATCCAAGATCTCAGAGGCTTGGGTGCAATGGGACACCAGGCAGGAAATTGCCATCGGGACCTTCTCAGAAAATTCTGCAAAGGACTAACATCTCCAAGTGGCTTCAAGACTAAGGAAGAGATGAAGAAGGAAGAGGAAAAACATCTGCATGTTGCTGAAGAGCTTGAGATAAAACTTGCTGCTGCCACATGAGTGGATTCTCCACCTACAAGAAAGCGACTTGCTAGGGAAGATGTCCTGCACAGATGAAGAGTTACTTTGCTTCTGGAAAAGCCAACTTTCCAGCCCTCAGATGTCACCTGACTTGAAGGAGATGATGAAGGGTAGCATGCCAAGCCAGTTGCCTATCCCATGGCTTCTACATGGTGATGGAGCCCCATTCACAGAAGTCGACTCCATACAAGTTTTGAGCTTCAGGCCATGGTTTTGAATTGGATGAAAGAAACCACACAACTTCCCCAAAGTTTATTTTCAATGTTCTGTTTCTGCTTCACCATTGCTTGGGCAAGCCCCTGCAGGTGCCTGCTTTCCAAGAGGAGTGTGAGTGAGAGCCAACTGCTGATCACTGCTATACCAAAGCAGGCCACAACCAAGAAGACTTTCAAGCAAGTGATGGAGACTGTGGCCTGGTCTTGGCAAATTCTCTTCTCAGGAGTTATCCCCAAGAAGGACCAGTTTGGGAACCCCATGGAGAAGTTTAGAGGAAGAAGACTGAGAAGAGGAGTCTTGTGGAGTATCACAGGTGATCTCGAGTGGTTCTGCCCTGAGTTTGATTTTCCTTTTGCAGGATCAAACATTATATGCCCCTACTGCACACCTGACCAGATGAAAGAAGGCTCCAGGCACAGTTTCACTGATTTTCGACCCAGTGCTTCATGGAGAGCGACAATCCTCTCAAATTCCCAGCTCAAGAACAAGTTCCAGAGCCATCCCATTTTCAAAGCACCTTCAGTCAGCATTCTGTCGGTGAAGCTAGACTGGCTCCACACAGTTGACCTGGGTGTGGCAGCTTACCTGCATGGCTCCTTGCTGTACAGCATCATGGAGGAGCTGCCAGGCAGAAACCGACCCTAGGACAATTAGCATGTGTGCACTTGGTTGTGCATGGGCTGGACAGCCCTCTAGACACACCACCTGTAATTGAGCTGGTGACCTGTAAAAAGGGTATGACCACAGGATGCCCTACTGAGGAGAAGTTAGGCTCACACAGCTAAACAAGAAGATCACCGAGCATTATGATAAGCTCAACATTGAGGCCCAGAAGAGGATCAGAGCTTTGAGCCTCAGTGACCTATGTGACTCCAGTGAACACTACCCATGTCTCAAGCGCCAGAAAGCAGCCAGAATCAGACACTTCGCCCCAGAGAGCCTTGCAGAGGAGCACAGTGTCCTAGGGAATAAAGCTTCCCAGCACAGATTGGCCGTGGCAAAAAAACTGACTGGATTGCACCAGCTCCTGGAATGCAAGTGGCAAGATTGGCAGAAGAAATGCCAATCTTTTATTGGCCCATTGGGCTGGACAGCCTTTAATTGTCCACACAAATGCGACTTTCCTGCAGTGGCTTTGAAAGTTTGGCTGGATAGCCCTTCTGAGCCATGGATGCAGCTGAGGCCAAGAGGAGGAAGATTACCTACTTGAAAGGAGAAGAGACTGCCAACAGAGAGCTGCAGCTGGCTGGCTGGAAGCTGTCGCCCACAGAAGACTCCCAAGTGCTGGTGCCTCCAAGTCCTGCTTCTGAAGAAGAAGAAGGTTGCAGAGAAGAGAGCCAAGTTGAAGCAGAAGAAATACAAGAGGGCCCTCCTCAAAATGAAAGCTGCAGAGAAGATACAGCCAAGCTGAATCAATAGCCAATTAAGTGTACAGGTTTTAGCAAGCAGTAGCTGTGGATTACTACAGCAGCAGAATTGGCGAAATCGGTTGCATGCACTTGTGCTGAGCAGCCCCAGAAGTGAACAACATAGGCTGGATGGCCTTCAAGTCTGGGCTGGATAGCCCCAAAATTGCTTATAGCCATGTCAGTTTGATCTAGCCTTCAAGTCTGGGCTGGATAGCCCCAATAGAATGCTTTTACATGGGCTGGATAGCCCCAAAACTGCTCAGCCAAATGGGCTGGATAGCCACCTAGGTTCAATATTATATAGCCTTTAAGTCTGGGCTGGATAGCCACATGGGTTTGATATAGCCTTCAAATCTGGGCTGGATAGCCCCATGGACATACATGTGCATAAACTGGACAACCTTTAAAATACCAACTGCAAAAAATAGGAATTCCTTCAAAAAAAATCGATTGAATTTTCACTTGAATTTTCGATTGAATTTTCAATTGAAAAACAATGATTTCTATTGAAATTTCGCTTGAATTTTCATTTTTGCTCCACTTGAAAAATCGATTGAAATTTGCAACTTTTCAAGTGGCGATTGAAAATTTCAAGTGCGATTGAAATTTTTCAATCTAGGATGCTCTGGGAATGCAACCCGGTTGAAGCTGCTGAAAGAATTTCAATGGTTCACCTCGCTCCAATGCGCAAGGGCGCCCTTTGCACAGGAGCTGGTCGACGATATTGGCGTAGCCTTTGACTTGCCCTCCAGGTACATGTGCCTGTTGAATCATTTTGATTTGGCCTCGGCCATCAGTTTGCAAGGGTTGCTGGTTGGTGGCTTTGCGGACAGTAAGATTGTCGAAGATGTTCACGAGTGGCTGTGAATCCTGCTGCAAACAAAAGGATTTCGGGGGCTTCATTGCAGCTTGTTTGTCAACTAAGCGGTGTTTTGGAGGCCCGGCGCTTAAATCACCCGTCTGCATTGACCGAGCAGCAATTCTTGGACAAGTGGCCAACTGTGAGTGACAAATTTCAATTGCAAGCAAGAATTTCAATCGAGTATGCATTCTTTGCCCAAAGGATTTTCTGAGATCCTTTGTCACAAGAAATGGCGTACCCTTGGTGAAGATGCCTTGCGACAAGCTTATGGCGGTTGGCAATGGATGCAATACTAATGTGAGAACCAATTGTTTCAGCATGGCATCAGCCTGCAGGCCGGGGGCGTTTAAATTGAAAATCGGTAATCTCATTGATTGGCTTGGAGGCATGTGGATCATGTTGCCTTTGAAAGGTTTGTTAAAGTGACATGGCCAGGGCGGACCCCCAGGCTGGTCTTCACAACCGCTTGGCCCTTGAAGGGCAAATCATTCAGCACACAGAAGAAGGCAACCCAATGTATGTCTTAGGACAAATGAAGTGGGCTACACTAGCCAGATACCTCTCTTGGTATCTGAGGATCGGGCGCCTCATTTCTATTTGGATGGAACCAAGGTTGTGAATGGCTGCATATTCATGCTCCTGGAGCCTGGTTTGCGTATCCAACGAATCCAGTTTGGTCTGAAGACTTTGGCCTTTGCTTTCTGAAATCCGGTGCGCTTGAATCACTGATCCAAAACTCAGTGAGGCGCTCTAATGAGCTTTCTTTCAACGACCTGCGCCTCCTTGCCGGGAAAGATATGAAGAGCAGGGTGGATCTATTGACGAGTCTGGCTTTCAGTTTGGTCAGGAATTTTGCGATCAAGTGTTGGAGCAGGACAAAGCGTCCAAGCCCAAGAAAACGGTCAGCGATAGTCATGGTGTTTTGGTCAAAGCGGTATTTGAGTATATGAATGATGATGAGCGCAAAGAATTCAAAGACGTGAGAGATGATGTTGTGAAGCCTGAGAAGGCACAAGTGCAAAAGAAGTGGAGGGACTTCTTGAACCAAAAGACTGAGGAGCAAAAGGAGACTTACTTGATGGTTATTATCAGTCAAATTGTATCACCAAATTATGTTATTTATTTTTAGTGGGTTAATTTGTTCCAAACATATCCACGCGGTGTGCCAGGGAGCCTCTGAGGCGAAGCGTGAAAAGAAAAAGGCAAAGGGGCAGGGGAAGGAAAGGGCAAAGGCAAGGGCAAGGGCAAAAGCAAGAAGAGGAAGAGAAGTGAGACCCAGCCTTGCGAGGACAATGATGATGGCGACGTCACAATGGAGGAGGCTGTTGCTGGGGATGTCAATTTCGTCAATTCTGTCAATTCTAGGGCGCCGCTGGAAAGTGACCAACTGCAGCCACCGTCACCGGCGCCATCAGGCTCAGACCCTGAGATTGTTCCAGCCCACGGTGGTGGAGATTTGCCTGTTGAGGCAGCAGCAGAGCCAGAGCCTTCGGATCCAGGACCTGCTCCTGAAGCAGTAGCTTTGGAAGCAGAGCCTCGGGTTGAGCCTCCCGAAGCACCACACCCTCCACAGCCAGAGCCTGCTCCCGAAGCGGCAGCAAAGGTTGCTGGTGGTCCTAGAGAGGTTGGGTCCAGAATTCATTCGACCCCAGCTCTGCTGAAGAGCATTGAGCCAATGGACTGGTTCAAGCTAAGATTGGACAAAAATGCCCACCGCTTCCAAGTTGAAATGGACAAGAAGAAAACGGTACAACATGACCTCTGGGGCCAACTTCAAAAAAAAACATGACAAGATGCTCTCTGCATAGTTCATGAGTGGATGTGGGAGGAGGCCATTCTTGCAGGATTGGATACTTCTGAGCCGGCGCAGGTGCCAGGACAAGTCCCTGTCCACGTTTTAGATGGGCTGAAGCATGAAATGGATTCACTTCCAGCTCCGCAAGACTACGCAAAGCGTTGAGGTGACAAAGCGCGAGCTGAGCTGAATGTTGATTGTTATGTTTTGCTTCGTCGGGAATGAATGACGTTTGCCAGGGCCAGCCCTGGGTCTGTGGCCCAGTCTGACACTCAGCAGCCCTGACTAGTCTAGACAGATTTTGGTTCGACTGCATTAGTTCATAGTTCATGTGCAGTGTGGTGCAACATTGCTGCTTTTTCCAGTGTCTGTAGTAGTAGTTAGGTCTCTGGTGTCAATTTTGTCAAAACTTTGTCAAGTAAGATGATTCCAGCGGGCCAGATTGCAATGGTCCCTGTCATTGTGGCTTCATCTGTGCTGCAGCCTTTTCGTGATGGTGATGAAGAGAGGATGGACCATGAGAGTTGGTTGGATCACAAGTTGAAGTCCATCCAGCAACTGGACTTTCACGATTTCTTCGGGTTCTCAGTCTTCCACAGGCCCTCGGTCTGCTTTATGAATCCTTTTTCTGTTCCCTTCTTGTTTTTTCATTTCACATTTTTCAATTTGTTTTGTAAATCATTCAAATCACTCAGGACCTTAGACTGGCCGGCAGGCCTTTGCCACATCAAGTCGGTCTGTGAGGCCTTTATGGACTATGACAAAAGCAACGGCGGAAGGGCTTGGTACTTCTGGCCCCAGCTTTTGACCTGTGCCTTCCCTCACATTGAACAATGCAACAATGCAGTCGAAGTTCTGGTCGCAGTAGCTGAAAGGGCTCTTGCCAATTTTGTCAATTGCTGTGAAGATGAGACGCTGCAATTTGTTGAGTTTTGTAGTGGGAAAGCGCAACATGATTCGCCGAAACTTCAAGGGAGCTTCAGTGGACATCCTCTTCCACCAGAACCATGATATGATGTCAGCTAAAGGCATTCGGACATGGGTTGACACGATTTGCTCCTCCAGTAGGAGGAGTTTGCATTGGTTTGGTACCCGATGCTCGTCGTTTGTTGTCCTTTGCCTGTCTGGCTCACAACGGTACCCATGCAACCAGTTCTACGGAGATACAACCAAGCCTTGGGTGGAGATTGGCAACTTCCAGCAAGAGGTTACCGCGCTCTGCATGTTCCTGAGCATCCTGCTCGGAAGCATCCCGGTGCTCGAGCACCCCGGCAGCAGATGAAGCTGCCAAGTTTGAGTCATGTTTTCGATTTCTTCAATTTCAGGAAGACTATACTACGTATACGGGGAGCTTCGGGGGGCCATTCCAAAAGCCCCTGCAGATATAGCACCCTCAAGACACTTTTGAAGGTCTCCGCCGCGAGATGCTTGACTTGTGTGCGGAAGTGGGTGAGTCCTGAGTCCTGGAACGGTGACAAAACCTTTACAGGAAACAAGGAGTTGCTGGAGCTTTCTGAACACTACACTGCTGAGTTTGGCTCAGCGGTTGCCTTGATCTTTGATCAAATCAGATCTGAGGCTTAGAACTTTTAGGGGAAGAGGCAACCTAAGTGTTGTCAGTATGGGGGCCTGGGCTACTTTCACAACCTGGCTTGGCTGTCGAAAACATTCGTCTGCGTTGACTGCAATGTGGTGCCTGGTGTACTGTCAAATTAAATGTATTTGTGACGTTGCTCTGGCTGGCTTGACAGGCCCGTTGTGCCGAGGTCTTTCAAGATGCAGGTGGCGACCTGATTTCTTGGAAGTCACAGGTGAGGTTAGATACTACTGATTGACGCAATTCACAATTGATTCAATTGAGTCAATTGACACTTTTTTTGACTCCGGAGGACAATTGGGTCAATTGATCAACGTCAACCAAGCGTGTCATGTGTGCTACAATTTCTCGTGACCATAGCGGTGTGTGCCTGGATGTTTTGAAGCAGGTTTGGTTAAAATATACAAATAAAAGGGCGCCCACACTCATATCACCTTCCCTAAACATCACCCCCAAGACATCACAATGAATGCAGTATCCTCGTTCAGGGTAAGAACATGGGGTGGACAAAATAAGCAAATCTTTGGTTTAATTTCCGTAGCATACGGCCTGCCCCTTGAAAAAATGTAGTCCTACCTAAGATTTGCCTATCTCATTTGAAAGTTTGCAATTTGCTTTGCTCTTCTCAAGAACAGGGTATCAATTCTGAAAGCTTGAACGCCAAACCTCTACTATCTAAACCCTTACTATCTGGACCTTGTTTGTACGTTAGTGGGCCAAATAAAGTCTCATGGTGGGGATCACTCGAACTAAGTAGTTCAAGTTGTAAAGCTTTACCCAAAAAAGCAAATACAAGAAGTATTTTGCAGGCCGGGGTGATTCTTCTCCCAACCCCTTGTACTTTTTGAACAAACCAGTTATTAATTGAAAACCAATGCAGGATGGAAACCAAAAAACAATACACCATGCAAAAAAAGATGTTAACCATGTAATTTTTTTCCCTAACTGCCAGGTGAGGGTTGTTAGATTTTATCAGAGCTCGCGTTCTCCTCCTTCTTCTTCTCCTCCTCCTCCTCCTTCTCGTCCTCCTCCTCGCCAGCTGCAGATCGCAGTGGGCACTGCCGGCCCTCATCTGCCATCAACAGATCGCAGTGGGCACTGCCGGACTTCATCTGCCAGCTCCAGATCGCAGTGGGCACTCCCGGACTTCATCTGCCAGCTCCAGATCGCAGTGGGCACTCCCGGACTTCATCTGCCAGCTCCAGATCGCAGTGGGCGCTGCCGGACTTCAGCCGCGACTACCAGATCGCAGTGGGCACTGCCGGACTTCATCTGCCAGCTCCAGATCGCAGTGGGCACTGCTGGACTTCAGCCGCGACTGCCAGATCGCAGTGGGCGCTGCCGGACTTCAGCCGCGACAGCCAGATCTCAGTGGGCACTGCCGGACTTCAGCCGCGACTGCCAGATCTCAGTGGGCACTGCCGGGCTTCAGCCGCGACTGCCAGATCGCAGTGGACACTGCCGGACTTCAACCTGTATACACGCCAGATAGAATAATGCCAGACTAGATGCCAGATAGAATGTCAGACTAGATGCCAGATAGAATGCCAGAAAGAATGTCAGAAGATATGCCAGATAGAATGCCAGAAAGAATGCCAGAAAGAATGTCAGAAGATATGCCAGATAGAATGCCAGAAAGAATGTCGGACAGAATTTCAGAGTATATGTCAGAGAGAATGCCAGATAGAATGCCAGAAAGACTGTCAAAAGATATGCCAGATAGAATGCCACAAAGAATGTCAGAAGATATGCCAGATAGAATGCCAGAAAGAATGTCGGACAGAATTTCAGAGTATATGTCAGAGAGAATGCCAGATAGAATGCCAGAAANAGAATGTCAGAAGATATGCCAGATAGAATGCCAGAAAGAATGTCGGACAGAATTTCAGAGTATATGTCAGAGAGAATGCCAGATAGAATGCCAGAAAGAATGTCAGAAGATATGCCAGAAAGAATGTCAGACAGAATTTCAGAGTATATGTCAGAGAGAATGTCAGATAGAATGCCAGGAGGAAGAGGAGGAGTGGACAACTCTGATGAAATCTAGCGACCTTCGGTCTCTAGATTTCATCAGAGTTGTCCTCTCCTCCTCTTCCCTGCCAGAAAATTTTGCCAGAAAGAATGTCAAAATATGTATCACACTATATGCCAAATAAAATCTCATGGTGGGGATCACTCGAAGAAAGTAATTTGCTAAGTGCTGATTTTTCAGGAAACCACTTATAACTTTCAGCTTTACTTAACATACTTAGCTAGAATTTAGCTTTGCCTACCTAACTTTACTAAGCATTTCAGGTACCTAACATACATGTAGCATAACTTTAACATATGCCAAAGATACCTCTACTAATAACTTAAAAACTGTGAAAACCTTGCTATAAGTACCTACCAGGCACAGGGTTCATCTAAGTACCAACCGGAAATTCTGGTGGGCCAAACTTTTTGCAAATTTGAAGAATCTGGCCATACACATTCCACACAAGGAAGAAGAGCTCAAGGCGGTGTCCAAAATCCGATCTACCCCTCCATCTTCATGTTGGTGGATAGTGGATGATCGTGTTGGCCACGTTTGTGGGCTTTTGCTGACCCATGTGGGTAACCTAATGCTGCTCACCGGGGCCGGACCTGCAGCCCGTCAGCCCCTAGACCCTCAACGGCCGACAAGAAGGCGCTACAGAACCAGGATGGCAAGTTCAGCTTATTGCATTGGCAAAGCAAGGGGTGTCGCCAAGTGTGCCGTTAACAATCTTTTTTGAAGAAACCAGCAGTGACGCTGTGACTGTGGAGCTTGGTCTCTTCCTTCAAGGCCCCCACCCTTTCCACCCAAAAGGGGCGCCTGATTCCGGAGGAACAGAAGGGATATCCCACATGGAATTTCATTCCGTAACTGGCTGAATTACCACATCCCTTTGCTGACAAACGATTCGCCACCAATTTGGCTGCTCTCAGGCAAGTGCTGAACCGAGAAGGAAAAATTCAACAGGAGAACATGTATGGCATGGGCAGCGAGGATTTGGTGACTCCTGAGCCGCCGTGTGACCTCCGCTACATTGGTTGCCGACCGGCGATCAAGTAGCGGATATTTTGACGAAGATTATGCGCGCCGACGCGTCGTGTATTCGCACCCAGGGCGGCCATCTGAATTCACCCCTTTTATAGGACTAGCCGGAACGCTTCATAGAAGACATTTGGTAGCAGTGTCACTGTGTGACATATGTCATGAGCACTGATGGATGCTCTGCGTAGCTAGGAATTCACGTGGAAGGCTTTCACTAGCTGAAGAGTATTTAGTATTTGTGCTTTGCTGTCAGTCTCATGGTGTTTTGACGGTCACCCAGCCTGGTGACTTGCAGTATAGGGAATGTCAGATGAATTGCCAGACGAGATGACAGATAGAATGCCAACAAAAACGTCAGAATGATTTGTCAGGGTGGGGGTCGCTCGAAGCAGGTAACTTTTGAGATGGAGAAGTAAACAAAGATGTTCGTTCCAGGTTGAGAACACCGCGGGCACTTTGAAAAGATTCATTCATATAATGTGTGGATGACCACACAGCTGTCATGTAGATGTGTGCATCTCTTTTTCTAAGGACGATTATTGCGATTGCCCTGATTGCGAAGATGAATATGAATATAACACTTGTGAGAGCTGCGGTGGGTGTCCGACGCGTTGCGGTGCCGCGGTCCCATGTTTTGGTTACCACCCGGTATGCGCCATTGACAAAGATGCAACGCCTTTTTATTGACGCTCAGCGAAATATCAATTTTGTCATGTCGTGATGCCTGACAACATTTTGTTTGGCCGGAAGCTTCGCTTTTTAAATTGAAGTGCGATATCTAACTTGCAAATCAATGATAATTATTGTTCTGACCCAGTAATAGTTTGGATCTCGAATCCTGATCAAGATGGTGTTTTTGGGGTATTGCGCAATGTCGGCACAAGGTGGCAGTGGCGGTGAAGGATTCTTCATTGACAGCGTTTATGTTGATGATGGTTCGTGTGATTGCCCAAAGTGTGAAGATGAACCGCGCTGGAATTGTACGACATGCGGTGGTTGCCCTTTGATTTGTCAGGCGCCCAAGTTTGATGAATCCGAATGTTGCCGAAACTCAGCAACTGTGGCCTGTGGCATGTTTTAATCCATGCAAGCTATAGAAATTGTAGTGGCAAAGCTTGTTTTTTTTTGGTAACCCAGTTTGGCCCACACCCGATTACAAACCTGCAGCTTACTGCTTGTGAATGCCGTTGTTGGCAGCAATTGCGGCTTGACCTTGCATGGCAGTTGCTGGTGTCCCTGCCAGGATTACGTTGTATGTGCACTTGGCAGATCCATAGAGCTGAAAACATTCATCACAAGGGACCAAGAGGACACAACATGCCAAAATCGACCCCTTGAGTTTGGGTAGCTCTTATTGGAAGCGAACCCAAAATTGGCGGCCGATCTTTGGGCATCTTGACTTATCTATATGGATGTTTCATGTAGATTGGCAGGGTGGATGAATGCAACACATGAAAACGGATATGTGGTTTTTGTTTGGTTTTTTTGCCCCCAGATCCGCGTTAAACGACAGAGTCGATTCACCGCTGTCAGCCAACGGCGCAGGATTACTTGGAAAAACCACCTGGGATAGAGTGCAAGACCGCCCAATTCATTCTAGATTGGGTCAATTCGGATATTGAAGTGGAAGCCATGTGTACAAGTTCGTCGTGGGAAATTCCCAAGAATTATAGCAACGATGGCTATTGCGATTGTCCCATGTGTGAAGATGAGGCTGGCTGTGCTTGTTTGAAACTTCTCTTGCTTCGCGTGATCCCCGCCTTGACAATCAGTCTGTATTCTCACATTTTCATCAGACAATTTTATCAGTCATACATTTTTTTATTTTTATTTTTATCTATTTAGCATTCTATTTGCCATTCTTTTTTGGGGACATTCCATCTGACATTCGACATGGCATTCTATTTGGCATGCATTATGAAATTTCATCTTACATGTTACATGGCTTGTTATCTCCCATGTATTCTGGATTTGTTTCTGGCACTGTACTTGGCTGTCTATCGGCCCATTGCCTGAAATTCTATCTGGCACAGTACGTGGCATTTTCGGCGCCTATTTTGGAATTCCATCTGACAATCTACATGTCGTTCAGCTTGCGCACACTTTGGAGTTTTACCTGACAGTCTTCATGGCGTTCCGTTTTGCGCATCTTGCGGATTTTTTTTCTCTGGCGCTCTATATAGCATCCCATCTGGCCCAATTTCTCGAGACGTGCTTGGCAGTTTACATGTCATTTTTCCCGAGAGCGTCTGAGCGAAGGGTTCTTCTAACTGTGAAGGTCTGTCATACATCTTCATATCTTCACATCTTCACATTTTCACATCTTCACATNGGTAAAATTGCGATTTCAACTTTGCTGGATGAACCCTTCCCGCACGAAACGAGGTTCGATCGTCAAAAACTGAGGTAAAATTGCGATTCAAGGTGTCCGCGGCAACCCTTCACGCACGAAACGAAGTTCGAGTGTCAAAAACTGAGGTAAAATTGCGATTTCAACTTTGCTGGATGAACCCTTCCCGCACGAAACGAGGTTCGATCGTCATAAACTGAAGTAAAATTGCGATTTCAAAGTGTCCGGATGAACCCTTCACGCACGAAACGAGGTTCGAGTGTCAAAAACTGAGGTAAAATTGCGATTTCGAGGTGTCGGCGGCAACCCTTACGCACGAAACGATGTTCGAGTGTCAAAAAATGAGGTAAAATTGCGATTTCAACTTTGCTGGATGAACCCTTCCCGCACGAAACGAAACTGTGGATGAGGATGATGGTGAGGATGAAGATGAGGATGAAGTTGAGGTTGAGGATGATTTTGGATAATGCGGATGAGGATGAGGATGAGATGGAAATGAGGATGAGGACGAGGATGAAGATGGGGCTGAAGTTGAGGATGAGGATGGAGAGTAGGATGAAGTTGGCGAGGAGGATGCAGATGAGGATGAAGAGGAGGATGAAGATGAGGTTGAAGTCGAGGATGAGGATGAAGATGAGGATGAAGACGAGGATGACGTTGAGGAGGAGGATGAGGCTGAGGATGAAGATGACGATGAAGTTGAGGTTGGGGAAGATCGTCAAAAACTGAGGTAAAATTGCGATTTCAATTGTGTGTACAGGCATTTGTGTGTACAAGTATCTGTGTGTGAAAGGTGTCTGTGTAAAAGGGTTTGTGTGTAAAAGTGCTTTT
>BGPT01002351.1:23126-86169 GCA_003297045.1 Symbiodinium sp. clade C Y103 | reverse complement strand
AAGTCCTGGACTATTCCAAGGACAAATGTCCTGGACTACAAATATATCAATAGCTCATTCGAATGTGTTGATGTATACAACTCCAAAGATGATTTTTTCATTCGACTTCCAAAAACAAAAGTCCTGCATGAAATTACCGACACACACCTGAAGACATATTTGTATATATATATATATGTATACCAAGACGACAAATCCCACAGCTCCCTTTTCCGGGGTCGGCGGCAGGGGCGGCAGCCCTTAAATAAATTCTTCAATAGAATCACCAGAAAAAAATTCTATATTTCGATTGCCTGAAGCTGAAGCTGCAACAAGGGTAAAGCTACCACGGACCATACTGCCTGTCAATAACAACCAATGATTGTGAAGGCCATCTGTCACCAACAACACGACCGCCTATATCTAACCCCTTCCTCACAAGGTGCGTCTATCCAAGCTAGATCCGTGGAGCATACCTGAAAAATAGATATCCAATACGCATCTTCCTGAATCAGGAAAAATCATTATGTCATGCTTCTTAAATGTAATACCATGAACATGTCAGCCACCAGACTTTCAAATGAGGTATCATGTCAGGTCCAACCCTACTATCATATCATATAGACAACCACATCTTCGCATAATCAACATCTTCGCATGATCAAATTAAGTCCTGTCATCTAAACCCTATAACTAATCATACCTTCGAATTTAATCTCATATCATGTTAACTGCAACATATTGTAGACTACAAATCTTAAAACGTAATATCATGTCACAGAAACCTCATCAACTTCAAACCCACGTATATCAGTCAGGCAAAGCTCCAAGCACAAAAATTGGCTCTCGGCTAAGTCATATTATGCCATGCAGGAAGGGGCCTTCGCCAAGTCTTTCAGGAAAATGGATTTACTTTAAATTCGCTCAGAGGGAAAATGGGGCCTTGAAAAAAACGGAATCGGACGCATGCCGCATTTCAAACTGACCCTTCTTGGCAGTTCATCCCTATCTTCGCATGTAGATTGCAACTCCAAGATATGAATGGAATGAGTCACCAGGTCACCAGGCTCACACTCAAATATAGCCTACATAGGATGAGACACCAAACGCATTCTTGCCATCTCTGCTATCCTGAGCTCCCTGCAGCATCTTTGCGGGCATCCTGGTGAATTTCAGAAAATATTTGGACCATATTTCGAAGCGAAAAACATGCGCTTTGCAATTTTACTCAATATTCCATTCTATTTTCGGGGTCCCTCTAAGTCATTCATAGAAGTCAGTGCGAGGGGGTATGCCTACTCCAGCCGAAACTGCCCAAGCAGGGTAGGAAAGCAAATCAAAACAACTTGAAACGTGATAAGGCATAAGGCATGGGATTGAACGGGGTTGAATTTCTTGAAGAAAGGCTTGATTGTGTTCTTCTCAAAAGAACCTGTCCACAGCAGTCATTGAACCCTGCTACATCCATAGAATTCTTTGCGACACTGTTGAAGTCAGGAAACGAAAGGGAACGGCGTCTCTAGTTCCAAAATGTGACAGACTTCAGGGATCAAGCATGGCAACACAGAATCGCATATTTCTTAGTTGTAAAATTACCCACAAATCCTCTTCCATGTGGAATAAATATATATATATATATATAACTAAATATACATATTCATATATATATATATATACATATTTGTCCTAGATTCCCAAAAAGCGGAACATTCCCCTTGCCAGCTTAGATTCGCAGGGGATCCGAGGGGTTTCTTCTGCCTCTCCTGCTGGGCCACATGCCATTGTTCACCTGGTGGCTGTGCTGGTAAGCTGTTGGTATTGGCCGGATTTTTTTGCAGCCTTAATGGACCCACGAATTTGGTCTTTGCTTGTTATTGGTTATTAGAGCTTATAGAACAGGATGCTTCAACCACCGATAGAGTTGACAATTCAATCACAAGATATGACCATCCAGGGCTGGGCCGCACAGATCGCAGTCGCGGTCCTGCCCCAACCTATTCATGAAACTGGGCCATCCCCATGAAGAAGCTTGATAAAACCCATGAACCTCTTGTGACACGCTCCTGCAATGCATTCTTTAATGACACCTTTCTTTGGCAATTTTGTGTGCCACTCTTGTGGGAGGCTCTTGTTAGATACTCTTCTGAAAGGTCCTGTAAGATATTCTTTGAAGGCACTATCATTCTGAGACTTTTTTTGTCAGGCACCCTTGTCACACCCACTGTGGCCCACTGTGCATCTCCCTTCTCGCAAACCGGACACTATGGAAACCGAACATGACAAGACCTGTGCCTGCCACGCAAAATCAACCTCAGCCTCTCCCAAGCACTGCGCTTACCACGAAAAACGAGATGATCTTGGAAAAACAACTCAAGAAAATTTCAGCAAACAAGGCTCAACTTCAGCCCCCAAGAGAACCCCTGCTACCCACTCGGGAAAAAGAAATTGAACAAAAAACCGGACTTGGGAATGTCAAGGAATATCCAACTCCACCATGATTCTCTCAGAACAGAATGTGTGTGGGTGAGACAGCCGTCTTCGAAAGCACGATGGACAAACCATGCAAAACCAACCGCTGTGGCATGCTGCGGCATCCTGCATTGTTTTCCCATCACTGAAACAGCAGCTCTGCACCAAAGTTTCTGCAATGACTCAATGAGGGTCGGCAAAAAATGTTCCCTGTCGACTCCGCAACCACAAGGACCTACTTGAACTTTCACCTCCAAAGACAACTGTTGTTGCTGAAGTTTGGGGTTTCAAGGCTCGGGAAGTGAATGATCCCCCTAAAATATATTTGAACACATTTCAATGCCTTTCTTTTGCGGGATTCAAAAAAAAACAGCAGTGCCCAAATCCTTGTGCCTTTCTAGCTGTTGGCTGACTGGGATTCCCACTGGGATATACAAAGGGCTGCACATGGTAGTATCAATGAAATATGCCAGGGAGAATCGTTCCAAGCAAACAGTAGCAAGGGTTTGGGGCATTGCTCAATTTAAACTGAAGACCCCTAAGATTGAAACATCTATCCATGATGAAACATCGGATCAGCTCCTTCCAAAGTACTGTACCTGCAAAAGAACGGATCCTGTTGCTGATCAAACTCTCGCAGCCTCCATGTCATGCTGGCAAAACAAAACATCATAAGCAAGACCATGGCATCATACCACGAATATGCTGGGCACGACTTTGAATGAGCCATGTCTGGATGGAGCTGGATGAATCGGTGAGCCTGAAACGGCACGTTCAAACAGAAGCGCAAGGGCACAAGCCCGCGGGAAACAAAAAAGTTTTGTGGCCCCCTTTCTCTCGAATTGTGCCGCACAGTACGGTCATCCGAAGCGGCTGGCCCTTGAAACACTTAAGCACACTGAATTCAGCCACTTGGGCTCGACTCACGCAGGCAGCCGGTTGGCTTGTGGCCCGACCCCTGGTGGAAAAATGTTTCCTACATTGTGGCAACCATTGGAAGCATCGAACATCACGAACATCAACAGTTTGAAACCACAATCAATCAATCTTAAAGTTTCACCAAAAACTTCGCTACTGTTTTCAGGATCAAGCCCCAATCAAGCACAAACACTCCTAATAAACCTATCTGGGCTGTGCGGCCGCAGCAACCACCCTGGTGGAGGAGGAAGCACACGTCCGAAGGGTGCTGCCTTATACCAGGTTCCTCTATTACCTCATTACGGTGCGTGTTGGCGTGGAGCCGTGCTGACACCTGCAATTGCTCCCATCCATCGCGTTTCATGTTGGCTGGGGCCGTTTCATGTTGTGGTTGGATTTAGCGTGATGTATATATGTATAAATATATCTAAATATCTCGGTACATTATAATAGCTCACTAACCTGAAATAAGGCTAGTATTGAGATAGTTTCCCATTACTAACCATGATTCCAGTGAGGTCGCAGTGAGGTCATCATAATTTACCACCGACAGAGAGAGAGAGAGAGAGAGAGAGAAAGAGATATGTATATATATATATATATAGATAAATCATGTGTGTGTGTGTGGGAGGGTTGTATTGGCGTTTGTTGAGTTTCTGCAACGAGGAGCTTTCAACAACTTTGCTGGTTAGAAGACTCGAGGCAATACACCCTGAGATGAACGCCGGTGAGTAGAAACCAATGGTCTTCTTGCTCATGTTTTTGTTGGGCATTTTCAGGGTGCGCGAGAATACCAAAACAGTTCAAACTGATAGGATAATTTGGAAGCGCCACATGCTCCGCACCCATTTAATCCCATCCTAAGATATCTTAGGACTGAAGCTATCCCGAACATGCTGGATTGTAGTTCGCCAAAATGATCTACAACATGAGCAAATGGTAGGGAAATCAAGGACATGGATTCCAACAACTGTAGATGGCCAGACATGGATTGATCAGGAGACATGGCCCACTTATCCAGTTCAAGTTGTGGGACTTACGAGCTATGATTACCTGGATTGATTCTGATCTTACGCTTTGGGGGACAGTTTCTTTTAAGCTCTGAAACGCCCAAAATGAAAGTACATGGCTAATATGCTCAGCACCATAGCATTCTGGCTTGCATTACAACAGATGCCCAAGAGAAAATATCTGACAATCCTCTTTATCGGCCAAGACCCGCACCCAGTCACCTGCTCATTGCTTCCCCCTTGGGGTGGTCACCCAAGTACATGGATATGATATCCCCCATTGCTTCACTAAATCGAAATCATTAGCCTTTCAAGTAACCCGACTCTACACCAAGGTTTCTCCAAGGTCACCCGTTGCGAGCCCAGCTACAAGCGTCTTCCCACCAGGCTTCACAGTCCTTTACAATAGAAGTAAAGGCATTAAAGCCCCCAGATGGTAGCCTGGGCGAAAAAAGCGGAGATCCAGGACAAATTACCAGTGGTAAGTGAAATAGATTTTTACGTTTTTTCATCTTTTTTTATCAGTAGATTGGTGCACCGATCTTTCGGGGCAGTCGGAATAGTGACAGAGCCACAACATAAAGAGCCACAAGTGGGGATGTGACTGTCACCATTGGACCATATCGCTGTCCCCAAAAAGACCTCGTAAGACTCGCCAATCTCTGAACAACACGATGGCTTCTTCTCCAGGCAGCTGATTCTTTCTCATCAACCGACTCGCGAATCACTGTGAACGACAAAAAAGGACAATGATGCGACAGGGCTGCAGTGCCCAAAACTTTCCTGCTTGTAAATGGCAATAGGGCTTCCCATGATCATGGGAAATACATGTATCTATATATATATACACATATTCTCTCTCAACATCTATGTAATACGTATATATATATATATATTACATTTTTCTCCCGCTCTCTCTTCTATGTACGCATTCTATGTGTATACAAATAAATGTATCATTAAAAAGAGGTTAGGTATAGATTAATCTGATATATCACACTTGATGAAAGCCATGAAACCAAGGCTTCATCCCAGGTTCATCGACAAGGGACATGTGTCGATGACACCGTCCTTGCTCGAAGTCTATGGAGCTGCGAACTACAAATGGAGGCCTCACCTGGTGAGCTGCAAGGAATAGATAGTCGAAGGAAGTTTAGAAGCTAAACCTTCCGACAATATGGAGAGATGGAAAAGCACAGCCATGAAGAAAGTCAGAAGATGGAGAAAGTCAGAAGTGAAGAGATGCAGGTGCGCGAAAAGATAGGAAAGTCGCGAAACAGTGTGTTTTTCCAATGTTTTGCGGGGTCGAAAAGGAGGCTCGCTAAAGCGGCGGGTGCAGAGACATCTGGGCAGATGAGAGATGAAAAGTTGCACGCCGCTGTGGCGCGAAGCACATTTGGAAGTAAAAAGTGTTAAAGCACCTCAGGTTCGGTCCACTTTTGGAAGTTGCGATGTGGAAAAAGTGCACGGCGTTGTGGCGCGAAGCACATTTGGAAGTAAAAGTGTTAAAAAAAATGTGGGGTTCGGAACCTTTTCGGAAGTTGAGCTGTCGAAAAAGTGCACGGGGCTGCGGCGCGAAGCACATTTGGAAGTGAAAAATGTGAAAAACGTGAGGGTCTCGGAGCACTTTTTGACGATTGGATGATGATTCGATGTCGAAAAAGTGCACGCCGTTGTGGCGCCAAGCACATTTACATGTCAAAAGTGTCAAAAACTGAGGGTTTTAAGCATATTTTGAGATGTCAGTTAACTAACTGAACTAACAACTTAACAACTTAACCACTTAACAATTGAACNAAAAACTGAGGGTTTTAAGCATATTTTGAGATGTCAGTTAACTAACTGAACTAACAACTTAACAACTTAACCACTTAACAATTGAACAACTTAACAACTGAACAACTTCACCACTTAACAACTTAACAACTTGGTTAGTTAGTTTGTCAGTTGGTTAGTCAGTGAGTCAGTCAGATAGTCAGTCAGTTAGTCAGCTACTCAGTTAGTCAGTTAATCAGTTAGTCAGTTGGTTAGTTAGTTAGTCAGCTAGTTAGTTAGTTAGCTAGTCAGTTACTCAGTTCGTGAGTTAGTTAGTTAGTTAGTTAGTTAGTTAGTTGGTTAGTTAGTTAGTTAGTTAGTTAGTTGGTTAGCTAGTCAGTTAGTCAGTTAGTCAGTTAGTCAGTCAGTCGGTTAGTCGGTTAGTCGGTTAGTCTGTTAGTCAGTTAGTCAGTTAGTCAGTTAGTCAGTTAGTCAGTGAGTCAGTCAGTCAGTCAGTCAGTTAGTTAGTTAGTTTGTTAGTTAGTCAGTCAGTTAGTCAGTTAGTTAGGCAGGCAGATAGATAGACAGATAGATAGGCCGACGCTCCAACCACCTTTCGATCCATCAGTGGATCTGCTCTTCCATCCATGACTCACAGCAACGAACCTCTCCTATAGGTTTGCTATTCCTGAAACTTCCGCCACCGCCTTGTGCGGTACTACTGGTAATATATATATATATAATATATAGTATATATATTATATATATATATATTATATATATATATATTATACATATTATATATATATTATATATATATTATACATATATTATATATATTATATATATATATTATACATATTATATATATATTATATATTATATATTATATATTATATATTATATATTATATATTATATATTATATATTATATATCATATATTATATATTATATATATTATATATATACATCAGCAAACTATGGTCATCTACATTCGTCTGCCATTTTGTGATGTAATATGGTATAATATCGTGATACAATAATCCATTTGGGGCCCTAGTTCTTCAGTGGTTAAACACCTTTGTTTTCTGGAACGCAACTCACTTGTTGGTTGCTTAATCCCCATAGAATAAACCACCATTTGTTGATGGATCACACTTATGAACTAGCATGTCTTGGGAGATGAGCATCCATAACTACAGCTCTGGTTTTGGTGTGAACAGCAGGCTACCAAGGTTTTGACCCATACCCATTTGATCCCATTTGAATATCAAGAATCAAGGGATTAATTATCAATTCCTACCAAAAAAGCAATCCAGGAGATACTTAACGATCCTGTTGCAACCATGACCATGATCAATCCATGTGGTTGAAAACCATTTGCACCCAACATCCCAGATCCTAAAGGATATGTTATGTCCAGAGGTAAATCACCCATCTCTCCCTTTGCACCAATCATTCACCATAGGTTGGAGCAACCCAGATCCCTTCGCTGTGCGGAACCCACTTGGTATCTGGTTCATAACCATGGCTGGCTCACCCAGTTACACATGGGATAACCACCGTTCAGGTATACATATGAACTGCTTGTTTGCTTGATGGACCACTTCAGTTCTACCTGGAACATCCAAGGGGCTCCCAGGCCCACAAAAGGCCACGCTGAAGGGGAGGGGCTTGCTGCGAGACATCACATGGATCATGGAGATCTCTTGGCTAGCTCCAAACGCTTTTGTAAGTGTTTGAGAAATCTTTAGTTGCTAACAGTACTATATTCAGCATACTCTCACGCAAACCTACCCAAACAATCTTATGGCCCAGCCAAACACATCATTTCCTTCTGTCACTTTGGAGCCTACGCTACACTGCTCTGGTCCTTTTCGTCCGAAGCCTTCCTAAGCTTCTTGCCGAGTCACATGAAGTTGGAGCTTCGAGATGGCACCTTCCCATTGGCGCTCACCCACGAAGACCAGCAAGGCAGATGAACAGTTGTGATGCTGTGCAGCCAGGAGTTCCTGCCGGATGATCTACTCCTTGATAAGGTAAGGTTAAAATGGGACAATGGGATGTACTATATGTACATATGTATATATATATATACACACGTATATCTCTCTCTCTCTCTATATCTATATATATATATATCTATATCTCTGTACATATATAGTAATATATATACATACACATACATACATATATATATATATATATATATGCACCATACATAACTCCTATAGCGGCTATCGAACAATATTTTGGTCACTGCCAATGGCTTCGGTTCGACAAACGCAGAACCCTGCCCCCATGCAATGGTGACACGGCTAAAGTCGCTGATGATACGAATACTGTGAGTGGTCACTATTTCAATTGGTGGGATACAGCACCATTGCATTTAACATGGCCAAACAGTGGAATACATTGTTGAACCCATTGAACCATTGTTGTTTTGACCTCACCAAAGTTGCATATTGACCAAAGCATGAATTGTCAAATGCTGCGTTTCCATTCGAAAGCTGCTCGGGGTTCCTGCGTTCTTCAAATCGGATCCTCCAAGTACAGATGTCCCAAACATCAAAAATGCCAAGCCTAGAGAGCCTAGATTCTGAAACATGCCATGGCTGATTCATCATGGCTTCACCCTCCAAAAGGTGATGGCCTTCTATCCCGACCACCATGGCTGTCACATCCCGCCTTGCTGAGGTCTTCCAGGCGTTCTACTTCCTGGGATTTTCCGCGAAATCAAAAACCATCCGCCCAGGAAGTTAGACTGAGCAGGGTTGGTAAAATTACGCGCAACCTCCTCGGTTTGCCCACATCCTTTTGGGGCACATGTTGTGTTTAGGGTTTAGGGTTTTACGGTTTTAGGGTGTTAGGGTTTTCCTGCGTAAGGGTTTAGGGTTTTATGATGATGATGATCAAACGATGATCATTGTGATGATGATGATGTACAAAAGGTGCACGCACAGGTCCCTGTCCCTGTGCGTTGTAAGACAAAACATTGAAATCATCGAGTTGCTCAAAAAAGTCCCACAAATACCACGAAATTTGGTTTTCGGAGGGGTTTGCCCATAAAACGACAGGGGTTTAGTAAATGTAAGCGCTTCACCTTCAGGAAATTCTACACGTTTCTTGTAACACTCGGAATTTTATTCTTGTAGGAAGCCCAAGTTCTCAACACGGACACAGGTTGGCACTCTCCACTGTTAATGGGTGGCGGGCTCATAAGCCAATACAAATCAGCCCTTACAATAGGAAATCATCATTCTCCATTGAAATTGAGCAGACTCCACAGAAGTTGCTTCTAAGACCATCATGGTTGTTGATGGCTTCAGATCTCAGTCCATGCTTCTGTGATGACCTTGAAACCCAGTTTTTCTGCATGTCGTCGGAACACGCAGCGTGTTGACTCATCCAGTGCGGCGACAACCAGCTCTGTGACATTGGGAGCTACAGAGTCAAAGGTGGTCGTGGCACTTCGGATCTTCCTTGAGGTGCCAAGGGCAAAAAATGCGGGTGTTCAAAATCTTCGGTCATTCCACGATACTGCTTGGTTCATGGTTTCCACAATGCATCATTATAACAATGGTAATAGCTGAACAAATATCTTATTGTAAAAGCGGGTCACGATGGTCTTCAGAATAGAGAGCGAAAGCTACAGGAAACGGTGGAACTGGCTGCCATACGGATGTCCGAACCTTTTCCCAATCAACAAATGATAAACAACGTCGGTTTGGCTCTATTCTTGGACAAAACCATATGCTGGATGCTTATGTGTGGATGTGACTCCCAGTTGCCCCAGCCAAGACAGCAGTCGAGCGTAACAAACAATTGCCGTTCTTAGGGGCTTCTGACCACCCTAATGAAAGTATATCTAACTACGAGTGTTTAAAAGTAAACCGAAGAATTTTGACTTCATGTATATGAATGGCTGGAGTTCTGGTGGGCACATGTTTACAAACACCAGCTCCGCTCATTGTCCAAGAAAGCGTCCCAAACATGAGCTCAACTACGATGGAGTGGGAAATGCAGGAAGACAAGGCAGAAGATGCGGGAGAAAGGGGACATTTCAGTTGGCATAACTCACTGTGAAGAAGGGAAGGGGGGTTGATGCGTGACATGCCTCACCCGCAATGCTGAGCAAATGACGAAAAAGGCTTCCCTTTTCCTGTGATACTGTTTGGTCGAAATGAAGACATTTATACATCGCGTAGCTAGTAAAGGTCCATTTCTATAGCAATCAACCCTGGCAACGGAAAATGCTCTGACATTTGTGAACATATATATCTATATATACATATAAGTATATAATACATAGTAATCGGTACATCGTCTTGAATTACTTTTGCAAACATATCTCTCAGGAGACCAAAAAGACCCAAACATACGTCGGTTTGTATATCTATATATCCATCCATCCATCCATTTATCCATCCATCAATCAATCAATCTATCTTGATGATCGTATACTGGAGAACCCTTGTCAGCAGTCAACTCCAAAACATAATTGACATCCCATTTGTGGGTCCATTCATTGCCCAGGAAAAAGAACTTTCATCTGGCTGGTTAGCCTATTCCCTCATTCCTTCTTTGGCTCAGTGTCTCGGGCGATGCTTTCTCTCGCCGTCTTCGGCTGAGGGTCCGCATTGCCCGCTGTTCCACCATGGCAGCAGGGCTGAATGCTGTTGCTTGCAGACCCTGCCCCACTCGAGCATCCAAAAACGAGGTGATGGCATAAAAGAGGTAGTGAGATGGTACAACATGGTGCAAGCTGGTGATGTGTCCAATTTGGAGACGCCACCAAACAAGAAAGCACTGTGTGACTTCTAGGTGTTGGACATCTGGCGCTCATGGCTAGCCTATATTTCCCTGCTTTGCAATGTACTTCATGATGGACAACTCATTTCCAGAATATGTATCTGTAGTATACATGTGCTCATGTATGTACAGCTGACAATTGGCCCATTTACCAACCGTTTGCCCAAGTCTTCCCAGCGCCATGGAAGACAAAACTGCAACTGGAGAGTTCTGAGGCTTCCACCGGGTGCTTCCCAGAGAGCCTGGTCATCTCCAAAATCCCTGAATTTCATGTAGATTCCGCTATCATTAGATTCAGAGATGTTGGCCGGAAACTGCCTTTTCGTTTCTATGACTTCTATGTTCAGTTCCATGTAGTTATTTAGGCACACCTCAATCACACTGATCGAACGAGGATTAGTGAAGTCATGCAATTTAGAGGCATTTCTGTCCCAAAAATATCAACTTCCAAACCCACCCTCCAACTAAGCAAGCAGTGGCCAAAATACTTCCAGAATCCGGTGGAATGATTGGTTCATCACTGCGTGGATCACGACCCAGCAATGGGTTTTATCTGAAAAGATGGGAGCAAAAGCCCTAAAATGGCACTTTTCTTTCAAATTTTGGGAATCAACCACAATACACAATTTTCAGACAAACCCATAGGTTAAAAAAAGATACGAGTGATGGACGCTGGAAATCATCAGAATCCTGCCTGTGACTCCATCAGCGCTGTGCGCCTCTCAAGGCTGTCAACTGGGTTCAGCTTAGCCGAGGTCGGGGAAAAGGTTGGCTTGATACCACATAGACGATTCCATGAAAACTATACATATATGTTGTGCGAATGAACATACTGCCATTTGTTCCCCAAAATGAGGGTAGCATCTCTTGTCATCAACCAACTACAAAGCAAATAGACGTCGTCATCCAACCTTTGAACATGCAAAGCACCTGCCTGGAATCAGGAAAGCAGCTTTGCCCTTGCTGTGCAATGCCCACCGGAGCGCAAGCAATTGGCATCTTTTTGTCTTAATCATCTATATAGATATATACATTTCTTTCAACATAGTTTATACAATTTCTTTTCAACATAGTAAATACATAGATAATTAAGAAAATATAGATAAGAACGAAAATAAATTCATAAATACATCAATATATTTATAAATATACAAATAAATGAGTATATAATAACATATTTATACATATACGTATCAAATAATATTTCAGAAATACTTCTTTCCCAAAGTCTAATGCAAAACCATGTTTCAAGTGAAAAAATAAGCAAATTTCATTTTTTGACATAATGGAACACCCTTTGAACACTACGTCAAAAGAAAACATATTGTTGCGATCATGACATCCTGCTATAAACATGATATACCATGGAACTCTTGGTCTGTCCCATTTTAATTAAAAACCCGTTATTCATCATTATTGTGATGATGACAACCATGACCATGACCATGATGACACTGATGGTGGCGATGATGCTGCTGCTGCTGCCGCTGATGAAGAAGACGAAGAAGAAGAAGAAGAAGAAGAAGAAGAAGAAGAAGAAGAAGAAAAAGAAGAAGAAGAAGATGATGATGATGAGGATGACTGCTATGATGGCCATGATGTATACAAAATAACGCTCCCAAAATGGAAGCCATGCCGGGAAAGAAAAGCCCAGAAAGCATTGTAAATGACGCGGTGAGAGAAGAAGGCATGAACCACAGCAGGGATTGAACCTCTGACCATTCTCTCCTGGAAACTAAAAATGCGCTGAAGCACGGAAACTTACGTAGCTGATGTTACTACCTTTCTTGAAATACGTAAAAAGCATGCTCGGAGCAGTTTTGAAGCACGCGCATTTAAACTGGGGCTCGCAAAGTCGTCGATGTGGTAGGACCCGCCGACTATGCGGTATGCAAATAGAGGCTTTTACAGCAACGCAATGGCGATGCAAAAAACCGATCTCGATGACAAAGCTCCTCGTATCGCGCTTTGCGTTCATGCAACTGCAGGTCATAAACGCATTGAGATCGGAGAAACAGCAGTGCAGAGAAGAAGAACAAGGAAGAGTTGGCTCCTTCATTGGTCCATCCATTTCTTCCTTCAACTACCGGTGCAATCAATGAAATACCCATGTCATTCAGCAACCTTTCCTATAAGCGCTGATTCACATCCAGGAGGCCTGGCAAATATTCGATGCTACAGCTACCTCTTCCTTGCTCTCACCCTGTCCCTTGTCCGGGGCATCAAAGCTATTCTAAAAAGGATACTTTTTTACCCAAATGATTCAGACTGAGATATCACAAAAAATCTTAAACCACAACATTTAGTATATGTATTATTTTGAACATATTTCAATGCAAAATAGAATCCTGCCACAAACAGTCAAGCGGAAAATGTAACCAAACATGTGCATGAAGGAGCTGTAGTAGAAATGGAAAAGCAACTGGAGCCGTGTTTTCCACAGCAGAAGCATCAAAACCGAAAACGGCGATGGAACGACAACCAGAAGGTGCTTTCAATTCTCGCTCAATTTCTTCAAACCCACATGAAAAACCTAGAGCACTTTGTTGTTTATCGCAACCCTTGCTCCCTCTCCTCTATTGATGACAAGTCCTGGGCTGTCGAAATCAAGGCACCAATGGGGGCAGCCAATCCGGTCAAAATAAACTGGACACCCTTGGATCTGCTGTTAAACAACCCAATAGGAGCCCACATCAGACTCTTGGCACCTAAGAGTATATGGACAGAATAGCAACACGCATGAAAACCCGCAGAAAGAGATAAGTAGACACACAACACACACACACACAGACACACGAGGAAAGTGGTGTCATCAATTCCTAATGTGGATTTCATCTCTATTTACCAAATTCCTCCAAGTGACATGAGCCAAAGCTGCCAACTGATGCCTTGGTGTTCCAAAAGCTGGCCATCTGCTGGCCATCTGCTCACGTCTGCAACAAACTCTGGGGATCCCTGGCTGAAGCGCTTCCACATCTGCTAAAGTTTGGTGCCTCAACTCCGCTTCTCGACGCAACCTCACTGCCAGGACCGCTTCGATATTCCATGAATTGTAAGGGCACTCAACGAAAGAACAACAATCTTCAAAGGATGAATGAGTTTCGCACCCCGAGGAGTTTCTGAAACTTTCCATACAAAGTAACCCACCAAAAACATAGAACAGTAATACTTAAAAGCATATTTTAGTAGGGTTTTACTGATTGGACTTTTCTATCTTAACTTTGGGTGCAGCGATGACAGAAACTGAGCATCCCTGGCCCATCCCAGGCTTTCTGCGCAGCCTTTGCTAACATCTCAGCGCCCCTGGCAGCTCTTGCCAGAGCTTGGCTGCGCAGGCGCCAAGCCTCAACGGATCTCGGGGTGTTTGCTGCTTGGCAAGTGGAATCATGAAGAGCAATCCTGATGGCGGTTAGTATAGTGATAACAGAAATCATTAATCCTCAAAAATAATCAATAATGATCAATGACAATAATGATGGGTAATAACAACAATAACAACAGTGATCATCATGATAAGAGAAATGGAGTTAAATATCAATATCAATAACTGTCAAAAACCATCAATGATCATCAATAACCATCAAACATGTTATCACCAATCATAATCTTGATTATCGTTTGATTTCATCTATCCAACAAACACTGATGCCTTAAGAATCGAAACCAGGACGAGCGTGTGAATCGCGTCCCACCTGAAGGCGTTTCGACCACAATGGATGCCAGGACGCCCATTGTCCCTGGGCCGAGGAAGAAAATCCGATCAGCATCTTGGTGAAGGAAGCTATAAAATACCAACAAAAATAGCTCTTGTTGGATGGATGTTGAATGATTCTGATCCCTCCAGTGCTATGCTACGTGCTATTGATGTATTGCAGGCTTTCGACTCCTGGATATATCCCGACTGGGACGACAAGCGACATCGCCTCCAGTTGTCTTCTCAAGCTGGAGCTTTGCAGGTCCGCCACCTCTTTTTCTTGCCGTGCATGCTGCAAACCTGGGAGATGGGAAGGCAAGGGAATGTAAGATGGCAAGGACGAGGGATAGTCGGATAGCCAAACTGAGAGGTAAAAACCATTAAAAACACATGTGTCTGGGAAGTGATAGGAGATTCTCACGTGAGCAACCTATGCAAACACAACGTGACAACTTTGAAAGTGGCCTAAGAGAACACATCATTTGCACCGGCATCTTGGACCCCAGCTGCTGACGGCTTGCTGCCATTCTGATCTTGCCTATCAAAATGATTTGCGTTGGCAAAGCATCAACGAAGATTTGCACAGTCTGCTCGGGTTCAGAGGTTCCGTGACGCGTGCTCTCCCAAGGCATTGTGCAAATTTACAACACTTTCAGAGAGGTCTTAGACTCACCACGACTATCCCAAGAAAACATAGCTCATCAAAAATCAATTCGAAGCACGTTTCACAAATCACAGAGAAACAGCTTGTGGATTTCCTAGTTTCGATGGCTGGCCTGTGAGTGCTCTTCTTCCAAGCCTCAGCAGAATGGAGCTGCTCCCCAAAAGGCTGGCCAACTTTCTCTCATCCGCTCCCAAACTTGATCATTTTCCCTATTTAAAAATATGGTCATCTTTCGGAAACCCCAATTTTCAGACAGAAAGGAGCTTTTCAGACCCAAATTCATAGGGATTTATACCACATTTCCAAGGATTTCTACAGGGTTTAGACTGATTTGTACTACATGTACTATGGGATTCCTATGGGATTTACATGGGATTTCTATGGGATTTCAACATGTTTAGCCCTCACTCCACCCACCGTTGCACCGTTGCGGCCTTGGAGTTCTCCACGGAGCTGGTCGCGCTGCTCGGCCAAGTGCTGGACGGCGCTTTCCGCAGCGGAGGCCTGGCGAATCCCAGGCGATTCCGGATGTCATCGATATTTCATGATCGATGTGTGTAAATAGTATGTATATATATATACACTATATACATCAAATAGTTGTTATATATATATATATATATTCAAAATGTTTTTTAATGATTTTTAATCGATATCATCGATATGATACACTATATAGAATCTATAAAATCTATATCATCCATATTAATATATGTATATATATATATATCGATTCCCCACATATCCAAATTCAATATTCTACCTGCAAAATGATTCAAAATGTAGTAAGAACAGATGAAAGAAATCTGGAGGAACACACATGGCACCTGTTGCTCCAGCTGCTGAGGGTCAACCGAAGCTGCTTGCAGCTCCTTCGCCGACTCACACGGTCAGAAGCGCTTGGGGGGAAGTCATCACTTTGGGATTTCACCAACGTGGTTGAATGGTGATCAATTGGTGATCAATTGGTGGATAATGCTTGGTAGTGATTGATAATTGATAATTGATGATTGATGATAGATAATGAATAGTTCATATTCTTGATCAAGTGTTGAATACTGGTCGATAACACTGAATCATCGATAATTGACGATGAATACTTATATCTAATCATTCCGAAATAGGGCTCAATCACGATTTTAAGCCATACCCATGTACAAAGTGGGATTTCTATTCAGACTATCATCTATAAATTGGGATTTCAAAGGGGAATAATGTCAAACCCGGATTTTTCACCGCTGTTCAATTGGGGGTTCCCATTCTAATTGTCACTGGGGTTGACATTATGTTCTGATTATCCATTATTTCTGGTCAAATCCCATTGTAGTCCCTTTAGATTCACCAATTGTTGGTTACATACCCTTAATAAATGAACATGATTTTAAAATTGGAAGATGGGTTCATGGTTTTCCCAATCATTGTCACCTTTCGTTATAAGAATATGTGTAAATCCTTCACTAGACCATTGTTTTTGGGGTGTTTTAATATGAATGGGGGAAGGGATATCCCATTGTAATCCATTATATCCTATGATATTCCATTAAATCACCATGAAGTCCCATTATATCACCATTGATTCACCCTTCAATCCCATTAAATCACCATATGATCAACATTGATGACATGAATTATCCATTGATGAACCATCTATTAGGGATTGAGCTGTCATTATAGACCATGAAATTTACTATCAAATCACTAATGACATTTAATCACTAT
The DNA here is from genome assembly GCA_003297045.1 of Symbiodinium sp. clade C Y103. Lineage (NCBI taxonomy): Eukaryota > Dinophyceae > Suessiales > Symbiodiniaceae > Cladocopium > Cladocopium sp. clade C. Next base: position 69,148 of record BGPT01002351.1, on the reverse strand, counting down.
TAGATCTCCATTTTCCTTGGTGATTCCCAAGTCAAGTTGCAACAGTCTCGCAACGTTTTGTCGCCTGAGTCAACTCTGCGGCTCTGCCTTTGAGGCGACCTGCTTCGACCTGGTGAAAATTGAGGTCAGCTCAAACAGCTCAAGCAGCTGAAGAATTCTTGGCAAATCCAGCTTTAGGGTGCCTTATGACACTTTATACAAGTTTTGTGTTGCATGATTGAAACTAGATTTGCGTCATCTTAAGCGACATCTTAAAGTAATATAAAGTGAATTTCATAAGGCCAAGCACGGGAGGATACTTTCACAAGTTACACCACTTTGCATAAACGAGGGACTTTCAGGCGATCCATCTCTTTCGAGGCATCCGAGGACCTAAGCTGAACATCGATGACAACTCTCTGTTGAAGAATTGCGGATTTGCCCATGATTTAACTCCCCAAAAATGAGTTGCCACCCCCTAGAATTGGAATTCTGACAAAGCTGTTTGGGACAAAGCTGTTTTGAACTCTGTCTATTCATCTCTGAAAGATGGGATATTGTGTGGCAAAACAAGCACATCTTCACATCAAGGACGGGAGGGCTTCGACGAGGAAAATTGCTCTGGATAGTTGTGCAGGTTCTGGTCTCCGTTTTACATCCAAAGATTCAGGTTACACCTCCCAAAATGATCCAAAATGGCCAGTCAAAGGCGAAAATGATGACAATCCATTGGCGTTTACGGGTATCCTATTTTCAGACTAAACCCATATTCAAGTTCCACTTGCCCAAGCCATACCGGCGCTGTCCCTAGGGATCTGGGTGCCACATACCCATCCCCTTGCATCTCCGCTTGAAGCTGTAAGGCCTCGCCAGGCTGGTGACATCAAGTCATCAAGTCACACATTTTTTTCACCCAGAAAGAAAAACCATGGAAAACCTCGCAAACCCCGGCTGCCGGCTGCGCGCTTGGGGAGCCCAACGCGTTCCCGCAACTTGGTTTGCTTCTGCTTGATTTGCTCCAACTCCATGGAGAGGTGATTCCTGGCGGCCTGCATGTCTGAGGATGCCATAGTGCGCTTGTTCTGCACCTTGGCCGGACATGCAGAATCTCGAGAATTGCTAGTTGATGATTTGATGATTTGATCTGAAAGTCTGCAGATTTTGCCCCAGATTTTTGGTGAAATCCAGATGCCGTTTGTGTTTCTAAAACTTCTCCGAGTGGCATCTCTTTGCCGAGTGGAGATGTCAGCCTCATAGCTGGCAATTCGACTCCGCATCTCCTGTAAAACCTGCAAGGCGGGACTGGACCTTGTTCCCAAAATAGCTGGTAGTTGTGGATGTCCATCATCACAGTCATATTGGGCCAGGCTTTAACCAATACCAATGCCAGTTTGTCAACGGGGATTGTAGCAGGACAGCAATTTCTCTGACAACGTGACAGGTGCTGTTCCGCTGTGCCTTTTCAGCGTTTTCCATGGCTGCATTCGCAGTAGCCTTGGGGTGCCGATGGGTCTTGGTTCCAGGGTGGCCTACCTGGGTGGGCTGGGGCATCCCACCACCTGCTCCTCTTGTGACCTCAAGGCAGAGCTTTGCTGGTCCTGCCTCAGTTCTGCAACTGATCTCTTTTCGTGACATGGCACTTCTGTAAATAGCTCCAGTGTCTCTCCAGTGTATCTCCAGCTTTCATCTTGGCTCCCATACTCATGGCAGCGTGCCAGGTATTCTGCCTGGCGAGACATTTTTCCCATAAAATGGGTCAAGTTCCAGATCCAAACCCTCCGGGTTTAACCCTGGACACAACGTCGTTCCCCCAGGAACCTCGGTCTGTCTCATGCTCTGGAGCTGTTGGTCCATCGCCTGGTCCTCAGATTTCATGGATCCGCCGGCTGAAGTGCCAACGACTTTTTGTTTCATTGTATGCCGTACTCGGATGGATCAGATGCTAGATAAATATTGGTAACTATGATAAATTTGATGCGAACGAAAGTGCAGCTGAAGCCTTTGGCCAGGCAACCTGCTCTCATGACTATGCTACTGCTGATCTGTATCCCATGCTGTGTCAAACCTGTCCTCCGCTTGAGAGAGATCCGAGTTGTCCATCTCAAGCACTTCTCGCCTCAAACAAACACAATGCGGCCCTGTTGGGGTCGACCACTTCACACTATTTCATGGATCTATTTCATTGTTGAACTCTGTTCCCATCATATCCCAGTTGCAGTATACATGAAAATAGTTGAAGCTCAATCTCCACTAAACAAAGGCAAACAAAAATGTCAAGTGATGGATTGAGTCCCACTCCGAGCCTGAACTCTGTAAGTCTCCCTTAGAGACGAAACTCTGGAAACCATCGACACTCCGCCCTGAGTCTTCCAACACGGCCGTCTCTGCAGACTGTCGTTGCCGCTCGGCATCTGCCAACCTCAGGTGATGTGGACTTTGCGAAGCATTGCAGAGTCTGCGGTAGTTTTGAGGCGAGAGTAGATCATGTGGGTGCCGTATCCCCAAATCCTCTAGTTTGAACTTAATATTCTTATTGAAATTGCCATAAATACTTCGGGGATATCTAATTTTTGGACAAACCCATATCATATCATGTTGTTGGTCATATATCCCATTCGTATCCATCAACTCCCACTATGCCCCCATGGTATCCCTATGAAATGGTCGGTGTCATCACCATTTCTTGTGAGTCATATATGTCAGTGTTATCCCATAAAACATTCCCATGACATTCCGATCATGCCGTTCTAACACCCCTATTTCTATTTTTGAAAAACCATCCAAAAAGCAACTTCCATCTCAATGTCTCGGGAAACTCCTGTGCTTCCCTACGCACTGCTCAGCTCCTGCCGGGTCGTCTTCAGCTTCGCGAGGGCCGCCTGGCTGGAACATGCCATGGTTCCAAAGAGGAACAGAAAGGGGTTTGTCCAAAATCTGAGCATATGAAAATCACTCAGAATAGGAGATCATTTGAATGAATGGGATACTTTTTCAGCAAGAACATGGGGTCAATTTTCTGGGGTTTGGCCAACAAAGATGGCGATGAAACATCAGCAACCATAGGGCAAACTAATTTCAACGTAACCATAACATACCATAACTATCCTTGGGATGCTTGGAGATTTTTGGGCATTCAACCAACATAAATTCGGGATATATATCATCCAACCATTTGGTGCTGATGTCCTGGAAGATCCATTGGTTCCATCCCAAAGCCTCCAAGGGTTGGTGCCAACCATCGGATGTGCTGCCCTCAGAGAAGTGGAATCATCGTTGAAGGAAGGGAACGACGTGTCCTGGGAATGATCCTTCCACCAAATCCCTCAGGCCCTTAGCTCAGCACATTTGAAGCAATGGGCAAGGGCCTTGGCTCCAAATGCGGAGACATCAGCAGAGATCAAATATCTCAGGACTAGAAACTTTCCAGAAAGTTAAGTATTAGGCCATGAGGCCTTTTGCCTGGTGAAACTCCAATTCAAAGCCCTTCTAACTTAAATCTCAACAGTTTGTGCAATCGTGATATTTTGCTACTTAAATAGTACCCCCAACTAAACAGAGTAGGGGTTAAAAGCTGGGGCGGACATGAGGCTCTTCTAGGCTTTCAGGCTGTTGTCGTTCTTCGATCAACCTCTGCTGCGTTTCGATGACCTGCAACTGAGGGCGCTTGGGAATGAGTGAGACTACACCCGCCCATTGAATGGTCAAACGCCTGATGTCGCATCAATCCATGGTGTGAAATCGTTTCTTTTAGAGTGTTTCACACGTGCTCATTTTTGTTCCATTATTATCCCTATCGTTCTTTGTTAAATCCCAATTTTGGTGTTTGAACCACCAAGAAATGGCCGCTTCGCCGACCTGTGAGCTCTCACTGAGCTGCGAATGTAAACCGCTTCGAGTGTGCCTTGGCTTCCATTGGGTTGATGGGAACGTTCTTTCAACTGTGGTTCGCCTAAGAAGTCTAAAGCCTTCTTGGCAATCGAAACCGGGATTTGTCAGAACATGAAGTGGCATTAGCTGTCACCAGATTTCTGACCAACTGCTACTATCAGCTCTCCAGCATCTGGAATCTCCGCGCAAATCCATATCATCATCTTGTTTTATCGTTGTTTAATGTTGTTTATATATATATATATATTATGTATCCCATGTCCATCAACATCCCACAAGTTTCCCCATCATGGTCGGTTTACCCCCCCATTTGCTATACAAACCATCTACAACGGGCGCAATCGCTTCTCTTGGAAAGAAAAGGTGCTCAAACATCTCCTGAAGGGCAAACTCCAAAGCGCCGCGTTCCTGTGGCGGATTATTTTTCCATATTTTTCCCTAGATTCAGATGAGGAAAATCAGATGGCAGCGGGGGATGGGAGCCACTTCCTCCGATGCTTGGGACTGATGTTGGTCCTGGATGTTCATCTCCACGATTGCTTCCGGGGAATTTGGAGATGGCAGCTGTGCCGACACCTGATCGCTGAGGTGGCCAAGAATGTTTTCCATGGCCACTGGGGGCACTGGAAAAAATGTCCCCCAAATGAGTGAAAACCCACAGTTTTTCGCACTTTTGAGGTGAGACTTCTTTGTGGTTTTGGTGAGTTTTGAACCTGGCATCTTTCAGCCACTTTAACATAGCTAATCTAAAGTCTATCTTTCGCTGGTTAGGATTACTATCCCAATCACACATGGCAGCACAAAAAATAAAGTGGTCATCATCAAGCTTTCCCCAGATTTTCATGATGAAATCCCCTTCACCTGTTGGTTCACCGAGTCATCAAAAGCGGCACCTGAAGCTGCAGTTGAAGAAGCAACTCTCCCGCCAGCCATCGGGCACGTGGTGGGCCGCCCTGAAAACAGATGTAGAGAAGGGCTAGACATCGAGACATGGATATAAGATGAGATAAGTGTATCATGTTTCATTGGACTTGCTAAAGATAAACTCTACATGAAACCATTTTTTTTAACCATCAAGTACAGAGGTTTCGAGACATGGATTGTGCGAATCTCTATCTTAAAATTAGCAGTGTTCAATATTCCCCAATGAATTTTGGTTCGTATACTCCCACTCATCATCAAACAACAGGGGTAGATCGCAGCTTGACGGCTTGGAGAATCATTTACATGGGAATGTAGAATCCATTTATTACATAGTACTATATTCGTATCACAAGTTGTAAATTACCCTGGATTGCCAATAGTATATATCATAAATATGCATTAAAATCTTGCTGGATATTATCAGTAGGAATAGTAGTATTGTATAGGTACTTACCCCCTCGTAATCAAACATGGCACTGGGAAATCTCAGGTTTATAGCTGGGAAATGCGGGCATTCATCGATCTAGGGGGGACTTTCTGACAAGCCGTGTTTGATTGCCAGAGGGTTTTCATAGTAATCAATATAGTTCACTATTCTCACTATATTATAGTATATTTTCATCCGCTACTTAGTATTCAACGATTGTCACTATTGGAATAGTATATATAATGAATAGCCTGGATTCCAGCTGCTCCCTCCGTGATAGCCATCCCTGGATCCCTGGTCCTGTGCCACTGCAGGCAAGGCGGGTCGGAGATCTGCTAGCCTGACAGTGCAAGGGTTGGAAACTTGTGGAGACACAATCCTTCATTCCTTGGCCAGGTCGAAATACACAAAAAATAGTTCGAAATATATCTCGGGTTCGTTGACCCAATTATCAAATAGCAAGGTTGTTGGGGTGGGTAAGATGTTTAGACAGAGCGCATCAAGATAGAACAAGTTGAAAACGCATCGCATTTTCACTTTCAACCCTTCTTGTTCCTGGCGTATCGGTCAGGAAGACAGCCCCAAATGCCATGGCTTTGACTGAACATGGGTACCCCAAAATTTGATGGTTGCTCATCATTTTCCACAATAAAAGGGTCGTTTTGGGGTACTAGCGATTTTATAGCAACACCCACATCAAAGTCTTGGTTATATACATATATCATTAACATCCCACTACATCGCGCTAAATCATGCCAAATCTCCAATGATGCAGATTTTCAGACAGACCATTGATATCCACTGGCTATATCCCACTACATATCTATGATATGCCCAGAAAATGGTGTGTTTCATCGCCATATTGCTGGTGACATATCCTATGATATAACCATTTTAGTTGGTTTACCATCAGTTGTTGTTGGTTACATGGTCATTCTCGTCCCAATTGCCGTTGCACCTTGCTGGTTCATCAATTCCCACATTTTTGCTGGTGAAATCATATGAATAATCCACGTTTTTGAGGGTCAACTCCGTGCCCTAGTTTGAAGATGCATCAATCTGTTTCAATATTTTCTGAAAAAAAAATAGCCCTGGATATCCCCATATCCCACTTATATGACCATACCAAATCCGCGTTATATCCCATTACATACCATATTCTCTTGCATATGGAGGTTTCCTAAAATGAGGCTATCCCAAAATGGATGGCTTCTAATGGAAAATTCTATTTCAATGGATGATTTGGGGGATCCCCCATTTTAGGAACATGAAATTCCCATACATCCCATTAAATCACCGTACTATTCACATTAGTCCCATTAATTGTCCATTAATTAACCATAAATTAAACATCACATTTAATAGTGGTCAATTAGTCCCATTAATTGTCCATTAATTAACTAATTTCACCATATCATTCACATTCACCATATATCAACCATCTATTTTAGGACACCTCCATATTGCCATTGGTTCCCTCCCCACATTTGTTGCCAATCCCAGCCTGGCGGGGTCCGGCCGCATCCGCAGCAAACACCACAGGCTGAAGGTGGCACCGGCCCAGAGGGGGTGCTCCTGTGCAGCACGTAGCGATTTGGGGATTCTTGGGGAGTCTTGGGCAACAAAAATGGGAATGAGACCAACCAGAATATGAAAGAAAATAAGAACATCATCGGCTATGTTGGGATATATTGGGATATAATTGAGATATAAGTTGAATATGTTAGGATGTAATGGGATATAATGGTCATGTAATGGTGATATCGTGGGGATATTTACTGCGATATATCACCCTCTTGATATGTTATTTAGTTATGTCTGATCATGGGGGGGCCATTTATCTCCAGTTCTGGCAATTTTCACAGGGACAATGATGCTTTGGGGTCAGTTATTTTCGGTATGATTGCCAGTAGAATATATAGTTGAGTTGCAGGTAGTTAAAACATCATCAGTACTGGTATCACATAATAGCGACAATGATGAGAATACAGCGAGGAATCCAATTTTCCCAATTTTCAGTATTAGAGCTCCAAGCCCAAGTACATATTGACATGGCCAGTGGATGTATCTTCGCTCGGCAGGGGCAATTGGCCTTCTGCTGCGAACGGATGCATATCTTCCAGCAAGTGCACGGGTGTGGGTCAGGAATCTTTGCGTTCCAAGAAAGGATCAACCAACAGGAATCTGGATGATTCCAGCAACATGAAGACTTTAGCGGACAGCGGATATTCCTTCAAAACAAAGCGTAACGTTGCCATGGAATTGGGTTCTATGATCTCACACATTGAGGGATTACTAGCCAAAACATCCACACAAAACCCACAAATCATACAGTACTCTCTCTGTCTCTCTCTCTCTCTCTAAACATGTACATGTATATATATATATATTATATAATATACATGTTGACAATCACCATACATCTTGAGATTTATTCAAATAAATATCACCATACAGATTCGAATATTTTGATCTTCCCCCCAAACAGCACACAGAAATCCAGCTGAGCTGTGCCTCATCCGGTAGCTGCCCATTGTGCTGTTGCCATGGTGCTTGGGCACAAGTCCTGGTGCGGTGCGGGGGAGTGGTCATCCCACCATGGGGAGATTTTGCACTATAGCAACCCCCCAGAAAGATAGAAAGATATATAACTTGCAACTAGAATGATGATAAAACCTACTTTTCTGCATCTTTTTTGGGATTACTCGATTATACATCTGGGTACCAGGGTTATATGTTCCGAAAACCTTATTTGAATTCATGGGCTGAACATACGTGTGATGGAATGGGAACAAGGGGGACCATGGGAGGTTTGGATTCACCAACAAGGTGGTCCTTTCAAAACCGAAACAACTGGGAGCTACCTTCATGCCTCTGACAAACCACTGCAATTCTAGTGGTAGGTATTTGCCCATCCATAGATTAATTTAACCGTCATCTATCTGGATAAATGACAAACAATTACCACCCTTATGTGTTTCCCCGCATGAAAACACATCATTTACTGCCACCAAGCATCAGAATCCGCGTGAAACGTTCGGCACTTTGGCCCAAACCTCCAGACACCATGGAGGGGCCATGGAATATCTTGAGACCCGGGATCAGAAGGAAAGTACCCATTTGCTCACAAATTTATAGATCAGTATGGACTATGATGTTACAACGCTTCAGTTTAAATCTGCTTCATGCTGCTCCTGCATGACTCAAGAAAACCCACCTGCCATGCCCATTTGAGAACTCCTTTCGCTAAGGTTCCAATTCCTTGAAGATCAGCCATTTGCAGATTCTGAGCTACTCTAGGTCCCAGCTGGCAAGTGGTTATTAACCCACAACTAATCCAACCCGGGTGTATCCCATATCATATCTGGGTGGACTAATATGTTGCACGCTGGATGCAACTGGAGCCAAATCATCGAACGAAATGCCCCAGCCTATGCCATGGCTATCTAACAAATTACCAGAGGATTTGTCTATCCATTACTATATCCATTGAATCCCTAGAAAAACCATATACCCTCCGGTAATCAAACCTGGCAATTGGAAATCCCCCTATAAATGGAGGTTCTAATGGGGAAAATTCTAAAAACATCGTGGATTTTCCAGCAAGCCATGTTTGATTACCAGAGGGTAAATTGGTGGACTTCTCATGATAAATCCACCATTTTTCGGTTTTCGGATTGCCGCGCCTGCCACGAAGGTCCTGACTTCTTGGTCTTCGGCCTCTTGACTTTCACCGCAGCAGGCCATCTCCTGACGACCAAATGGCAGGTTTTGTTTATGGAATTGGCTGGATCCCACATGCAATTCCCTTAGAATCTCTTGGAGTTGCTGAATCGATCCCCCCCAAAAAAACATAAAACACATATTCCGCTAATCTCTCCCCCATATTTTGAGTGGATTTAGGGGAAAGTCAGTTTAATCATCGACTCAGCAACTCCAGGATCACCCCCCAAATCCCATGAAATCACCATCTAATTGCCATTCATCTCCCATTAATCAGATCACCCATTGACTGATCATTCATCAACCATCTCTTGGGGATTCACCATTCATCCAGTTTTTATCTCAAAATGACCGGGAAAATCAGCTCACCATCCCCCACCAAACACGGCACAGCGCCTCCGTCAGCTGTCGCAAGCCTTGCGCCGCCTGCGCTTCGCGCTCACGATCGCCCAGCTGTGCGTGGCACAGGGCATTGGCCAAAAGAAGACCTGGCGAAAGGGGAAACGTTTCATGGCTACATATTGGGGGGATAGATGGAGGAGATATGATGATGGTTGATATAGGATTACTATATTGTATAGACTGGGATTTTATCCACAATTTTGGGGGATGTAATAAGTGATGGTTGGTCGATGATGAGTTCGGAATTCAACGAACCATGTGAAGACTTAGAAACTCCCCCAAAACAGCTAGAATCTATCTTGGGAATCGGATCTTATTTAAAACAAAGATCTTTTTTTGGGATACTATTGAACACTACTGTGGATGGTTGCGAAATCCTGCACCACCTTGGATGGTTGAAACCCTATAAACAATGGGATGTTTACCACCCATCAACTGGTGCAGAATTCCCTCCATCCACCGTATTGATTACTTTTCCTGCTGGTTAATTGACCATGGAACACCCAGATTTAGGGATGCAACCGGGCTCTTGCTGAGGCCTGGCCTCCCATCAATATTCTCTTAGATCAACCGTCCTGAACATAGCCTCGCACTCAGACCTGCAAATGAATTAGTGGAGGAAAACGGAACAAACATCTTTCGAATTCAACTTTGACAATTGAACCAAAAACTTGGGGAAGAACCACTACCCGCAATCAAACATGGCAAATGGAAACTACCCAATTCATAGATGACATTCCCCATAAAACCCTCCATTTGGAGGTTTCCTGAAATGGGGGTACCCCAAAATCAGGTATTTTCATAGGATGTTCCATTATAAACCATCCATTTTGTGGATCCACCATTTATGGAAAGCCCTTCCCATGCCTCGCCTGCACAAACGCGAGCGCCCTTGGAAGGACAGACGAAGAGCTTTGAGAGAAGACCCAAAGCCTCAAGCGATCATTGCAAATCACTAGTGAATGGCATGTTCTGAATTGATTTTTTCAAGGGAAATCGCATGTGATACAAGAACAGCAAAGAAAGACCCCCAGTTGGTTGAAGATAAGTTCGGGAGGTGAACCTACCCAAAGTAATCGGGGAGTATCAAGATCCATTGTGGGAATACCCATTCACCAACCCATCAATCATGGCTCACATCAGACATCTACCTACTGGATTGCAACAGCATTTGAACAACTGCTCCAGACGCGTTGTTGCTTCCCACCATTCAATACTTTCCAATTACTTTTCATGTTGAATGCGGACGCCAATGCTGGTGGTTTGGACTCGCCCAAAAGATGTATTGGGTCAACATTGCATCCCATTTCCAAGCATCGAACATAGTGAATATTGGACACCGCCAAACAGTATTATCCCACTTTTTGACCATATCTCAATCACGGTGAATGATATTTCCCATGAAATATGCATGATTGGTTGTCCCCCTCGACATCATTCTCATTTCCTGGAAATCAGTGATTTTTCCGATGATCCAAAAAAAAGATGACTGAAATTAATTTAACACTCCCCGCAAATTTGTCTTCAGAAATGGATGGTCCCATTCAATGCCCCACAATAACTTCTGGCCATTTTTGGGATTTCCCTGGAATCTGATCCCACCTCTAGGCGATGCGCTTCGGCGAAGAAAACCTGCTGCACCTGAGACGACCCTTTTCTGCGGTTTTGTTCGAAGTTTGGGATTGTCTTTGGGACTAACAAAGGGGGTCTTTAGCCATGAAAAGCCATGAGAAATCATGATATCACCTGAAAAAACTGAGGGATTCTAAAAATGGAGATTGAACGCTTACCATCAATCAATCCGACTTGAATCTGACCCCCTTTATCATTGGAACATCATTCGAAAAGTCGACGATCTTGTTGCAGTGCTTGATTTTACGTGACGCATCGAACATGGGGACATTTCGATTTTTGACTATGAATTGGAATTTTCTAGTCAAGAAGGGCGAAATAAATTAGCAATCTACATTTACCATTGGGAGTCTTTCTTGTCAATGGGGATCTAAGCATCAACAGGGGGAAGAATAGAAGCCGGGTAAATCTGCTTGGCATGTCTGCAGAACCAACTACTGCAAAGAAACCAACAAATTTCACGTCCCAAAATTTGGCATTTCATATCCGCAACAACAATATCAACCCAGAAAATCATGGGAATATCAGGCCAAAAGGAGGATCTTTACCAACAACCAGTAACCATTTTTTTCCCCTGCTGCTTGAGCCATCTCAAGATGATGGCAGTGGTGTGGCCTTTAGGATAAATGGCTGGCATGGTCCCCTCATGTCCGTGTAAGTCTTCGCTTAGTGTGCGTCACTTCTTCGCAGCAAAATGAAGGTACAGTTTCCATTTTTTGTCAGTTCCAAGATCTTGTCCCATCTATAAATGGTTTATGACTATGGTTCTTAACCATCTATACATATATATATATAATATAAAATATACACACTATATATGGTTTATAGATCCTATGGTTTTCTTTCACCACCTATGATCCCTGGTGATCTTCCCATTCTCCCCCAGACTTCGGCCTGGATGTCCCAGGCGATCCAAAGAAGCTTCGAGATGAAGTCTGCGAAACCTGGGAAGGATGAAACTGGTGCTGAATTCGCAAGGAATTAGGGAATCTGGGATGATTGTGAGAATAGTTCTTGGATCGGATTGAACCCCAATTCCCGAATAAAAGCACCAGTAAGATGAGTTCAACAGAAAAGAGAAAACACCTTTCTATGATGAAAAAACCTCTCCAAGTTTTGGTTTCACTCAATCGAATCGCAACAAAAATGGCGAAACGTCACTTGGGGGTGATCATCCAAGAAAGACAGGCGGCAAAAAGACGCGTCTCAGCAGATGAATAGCAACCTTTGGTGACCTGCTAATAAATGGGGATGAAACCAAGGAGAAGGCAGCTATATTGGGGATGTACAGTTTAGATAAGAAATCACAGCACACTGTATCTGAACTTGCTGAACCCATCATGCGCTCCGAAACGCCTGAACATTGCAGCAGGTCCAGTCCTTCTTGAAAGTCTAAGATGCCTCCGCCAGCGGTCTACAAACAGTGCGCGTGGAAGTTGTCTCCGACCAATGCCCTTTTTACATTTGACCCTGGAATCAAATGGGCTACACCTAGCATCAATCCAACCTGACCCACCTGATGGCATCAGTGGCAGTCGCGGTTTTCCCGCCGGCCTCCCTTTTGAAGGAAGTCCGCCATGACAGCGGGGAAGTGGTCAGCCTCCACCTTGATCAGCGCATTCAACACACCTGTGGCGCTGGTCAAACGCGTGGTGGCAACTGGTGATGCGCCATGATGCACCTACCAAATGCAACACAAATGAGACACAAAGTATCAACCAGTATCACAACGTATCATAACGTATATCAAAGTATCACAACACATCATAGAACATCTTAAATGATCATAGTTCTTTGTAGATCTATGAATCTGCTGTTTGGTAAAGTATCAGTGCCACAAAGTCATCGAGCTAGGCAGAAAGCGAGGCCTCTAGCACGCTGGTCAGGGCCAGTTCCTGGCTCCTGGCGTCTTGATCTCTTGATCATGTCTCTAATGATAGTAATGACAATCATAGTAAACTACAATAGTAAACAAGAATAGTAAATAGTAATAGTAAATGATACTAGTAAATAGAAATAATCATACTTATGATACTAAATAAAAACAATAGCAATCATATGAATGATAATAGTAATAATAGTTCCTAGCTCCTCATCTTGTGATATCTTTTGTGGTTTTCCAGTGACTTTTGGTTGATCTTGGTCTGGGTGAAGGTCGTTTGACATTATCCCAATTGGGGAGGAACCCAAAAACACACCCAAATTAGAGGTTTCTCAAGTTGTAGGGAGTTCCCCTAAATCATCCAACATTAGACCATGACTTAGTATTGAAACACCTGGTGACTTGGGGATCCCCCATGATTTTGGAACCCGCCAATGAGACAGTCATTGCCTGGTGCATCTCAGCTCCTTCTTGCCTTTTCGAAAGATATAGCGCAGCAGAACTCCAAGGCCTTTTTCTTGCAAGAAAAACCTGGCCAGTTGGATTTGGGGGTTCTTGACCCACGGTGGCAATGGAAAATCCACAAAGCAAATGGAGGTTTTGCTAAGAAATTCATCCATGAATCATGGGGGATTTTCCATTGCCTTTTTTGATTCTCAGCGAGTATATCCGATTAACATAGCTGGGTTGATCTCATCCAAACATCGAAGTCAGGACCTAAATTTCCTCCATGTGACATCTGCAAAAAAAGCTCGAAATCCATCGCAAGTCCTACAGGATGACTACACAACGTGGGCCCCCCAGTTATAAGTTGGTTTATAAACTCCAACTATAGCTACTAGTATCACAACTCATGAAAAACCATAGTTACCTATGGTTTTTGATGAGTTGTGATACTCATGGCCATAGTTCTTAGAGTTATTTGCACCAACGTAGCGATTCCGAACTGCGGCCCCACCGACCGCAGCACCAAGGAACTGCCGCGTGGCTTCATTCCCCGAGGCCAGGGCGAAACGGAGCATCTCCTTGGCGAAACATTGGGGGGTTCCATAGTCATGGGGGGTACCCTCTGGTAAACTAACAGTTTGCTATTGAACATGGCAATTTATTGTTGATTTACCCACTAAAAATGGTGATTTTCCATAGTTATGTGAGTTTACCAGAAGGTACCCCAAACTGGATGATTTGCAGGATATAAAACAATGGATAATAGTACTAATAGTGATGGAGTGATAGTAGTAAGCCACTAATCGAAAAATAACCATTGCTTATAGTAGGAATATTTCATAATACTAAACACCCTCCGGTAGTGCAACATGGCAATTGGAAATCCCCTGCTGACCTGGAGCAATGGAACCGGACCTGGAATCTTTGAACCGTTCTTGGGTTGCAAAGCTGGGTTGATATCATCCCATACCCTCTGGTAAACTAACAGTTTGCTATTGAAAATGGCCATTTATAGTTTATTTCCCGATTATAGATGGTGATTTTCCATAGTTATGTTAGTTTACTGGAGGGTATTCATTAACTATATCTCCAGAAGTTTCCATATACCATAGTAGGGTTAACCCCATGTAACATGTCAAGTCGGTCAGTTCTATGTCCCATTATAAACCAATTAGAACCATCACTATATACCATGTTGGTTTGCAAAAATGAAACCGGGCAACCATTTCATTACACGTAATGATTCCCAGATTGCCCAACTAATATTACATCATGGTTGGTCAAATCCCCATTTAGTTCGATGAATTTCCCAGCGAACTAAACCTCCATGGCGAGGCACCGGGGATTTTCCATCATATTCTATCACATATTCTTGGTCATTCAAGTTCCAATATATTCATAAATTGAATCCCTAGCTAGTAATTAACCAAAGGGTACAAGGTGGTGCCCCCTAGCTACAAGCGTGTAACCCCCATGAAGTATAGACATATCTATCAGAAACCCAGCCGTGAAATTGGAGTTATGTTCACCAACTTCGTGATTTGGCTGGGACACACCTCCTTGTAGCCCACTATATCCCCAACACCAAAGGGTAGCTGTTCATTACCCTCTGGTAAACTAGCATAACTATGGAAAATCACCATTTTTAGTGGGTAAATCAACCATACAATTGCCATTTCAATAGCAAACTGTTAGTTTACCTGAGGGTTTTCTTCATTATGGGCTTTGCCGCATCCAAAAACCAACGGCCAAGTGACCACCACGGCGATTTCGGCTTCTGCCGCAGCCGCTGCAAAGGCCGCCACGTCCGCGGCTTTTGCCTGCGGCGTTTAGGGGGATCCAAACAATGGGAGAAATACGTGGCAACTCAGCTTTAATCTCTGGGGACAACATGGAAATCAATGGATTCACTGGTAATTTGTTACATAGCTTTTCTATAAGATGGTGTACCTAGTTTGATGAATTATCTAAAGATGCTGCTTTTTCACAGCCGAGTTCGATTACCAGGAACCAAAATTCCACCGCTTGCTCTGAGAAAAACCCTCCAGCCTCCTGCTCTGGATCTTTCAATGCACCTGGCAGTCCACCCCTAAACTCAGCATCTATTGGTAAACCTATCATTTGGGGATGGCTATTATACGACGTATTTGATTATTCATGATGACTTGGGGATGGTTTATTATTGGGTTTACCACCTTGTTGGAATTCGAGAGTTGCAATTCCCCTGAAACATTTGCAAGTCAGGCCGATGAGCATTCCCGTAAATCTGAAGATTCTCTCTTCTGAGCCCACGGAATGGTCAGTTCTTAAAGCTGGGGCTAAACCAGATTCCTCCAACGAAAGCATCACCTCTTTGTTATTCACCTCGCTTTTGCTGAATTTATGCTCCCTATCTTAGAGCATTGTCCGCATTCCGTCTTCATCATCACTTCATTTGGCTATGGCGAAGACCTAAAGCAATCAAGTCTATGGGTCCACCAATAGGAACTGATACTAATGTTAGGTCACCATACCTACCGAATCCCCAATGTATCAAGGTTAGTAGAACTGCCCATTCATCTATCATTTCTTGGAACGCTCTGATTCAATTCACATTTCATGAAGATTTGACAACCTGCCCAGAGGCTCTTGTCAGTCACCCGTCCTACGATCGGTCCCACCACTGGCTGCAGATGACTCTCGAAGGCCATCAAATTTTGATGGTTGACCTCTTAACACCGCTACAAATGCTGGTAGGAAATCCACATTCAAATACATTAGACTTTCCGTTGAATAGAAATCCAGTATAGAATCCCCCACTTATTCCCATAAATCCATAAAACTTCCGCATGAATACCCCCTGGTAATCAAACATGGCTTGTTGGAATCTTATATATATATATATATGTATGTATGTATGTACGTATGTATGTATGTATGTACGTACGTACGTACGTACGTACGTACCTAGGTATGTAATGTATGTATGTATGTATGTATGTATGTATGCATGCATGCATGCATGCATGCATGCATGCATGCATGGATGCATGCATGCATGGATGTATGTATGTATGTATGTATGTATGTATGTATGTATGTATGAATGTATATTAATATATATATATATATACACATGATGTATATATACGTAGACAAATATACACACGTTTTCATATATAGAATATAGATGCCCACTTAGTTTCGGGACAACAGGCAAAGTCATGGCATACAAAGCCATGCCCATTAGGGTCTGGTTGCCATTGTCCCTGAAATTCCAGGTAAAAGCGTCGGCTCTTCGCCCGCCTGAAGAAACCGATCCTTCCATCAGGATACAGCAGTAACCATTCAAAACGTCTGGATGGTGCACTCATGTCTTGAAACTTGAAGATCCATCGATGTTCCATGGCTGCCACGTTCATGGTGTTGGGAAGTCCTATTCCCATCAATCGCCATTCATTCCAATTAAGTTGGTTTATAAACTCCATTGTCCATAAACAAGTAAAGGTATATCTACCACAAATCCTTTTCAAAAAATCCTGGAAAATATCTTATTGTTGGCTACATATATGTATATCCCATTATATCCCCTTTAATACCCTGATGAAGCCTCTGGACAAAAGCTAAAGTTCCCTGGAAACGGTTGTGGGTAAATTCATGAATATCCTATAAGATTATCCCATTACCATCCTATTCCAAAACATATCAAACTACCACTTTTAGATGATTTTGCCCGGACAAATCCCTATCATCCTCTTCTCCAGATCTATCCCATTGTTATCCTATTATTATCCCATTATACACCATATGAAACCATATAAAACCACATGAAACAATAAGAAAAACCACATCAAACCATATGAATCCTACCATTTTTCGACGATTTTCCCTGGATTTTCTGAGCCATCCCAAGCTCGTCGCTGCCTTCCTCCAACAATCGGAGGCAGGTCTTCACCACTGCGGGATGACCAAGACGATAAGCCTCCTGGAGCGGATGGGAATGAACTGTTGTGAATATCATGGTGAATGATGTTGTATATTACCTATGGGTATAATATTGAACTAAAAAAATAAGCTAGAATTGTGAATCATATATTAAACCATGATACTCAATACCATAGTGAATCCCCTATGAATCCCCTATGATATATGAATCACATATTATCCTGGGGTAAACATACACAAAGATGTGGAAAACCTATGGTTTCCTGTTCGGAACATGGTGTACAAATGGTGAGTAAATTCCACATCTCTCTTAGTTTACTGGAGGGTAAATGATAATATTAATGAATGGCTAGTTACAATTCAATATTGTGAATATGCAAATGTTACCCTCTGGTAAACTAACATAGCTATTGAACATGGCCATTTATAGTGGATTTTCCCATTAAAAATGGTGATTTTCCAGTTCGCTATGTAAACGTTTACCAGAGGGTATATATATATAACTATCAGCAGATGGGAATACAATGATGAACGTAATATCCGTAGTGATTTCACCACTTATTTCCCCACTGAGATCGGTCTGATATTGGTCACATATCCAGAAGGAAATGCCATCAATTTTCATCAATTTTCCTTCGTCAACCAAGGGATTTCAACAAATAATATGGTGAATACAATGGTTCACGATGGATATATCTAATTGATGATACATAGTGGATACAGAATAACTTTGCTTACTAATAATGGATGACACTGACCGGCTATTCAGCTTCCCCGATCATGAGATACCAATACATTCTACCAGGTCTTTCGTTTACAGGGTAATGTTAGGGAGATAGGATTGTGATGGGGAAAATAATCCAAAAGTAGGTTGTAACATGAGGAGATAAACTGACATGACGAATCATGTAGGTTTGTCTGCAAATGTTGGGAAATCCTCAAATCCTCCAACGTTCGAAACCTCATTTTCCCCACTACGATATTGGATCGTCCTCCATTTTGACGAACAATAAGAAGGTTACCATCGAAAATCTAGTCGCAAGTGGTCCTGATGCCGGCAGGTCGTTTGGCATACAAAACCCAGGTATTGTTTTTTTTTTTCCATTCACCGCTATATGATATCATCCCATTGACATCCGATTACGATCCCATTCAAATCCCATTACCCTCCGGTAATTTATCATATCTATTGAAAATGGCCCATTGACAGCTGATATACCTACTACAAATGATGATTTTTCCCCAGTTTTTTGTATGTTTACCAGAGGATAACGGTAAGCTGTCTCCAGCGGTCCTTCTCGAGTTTCGGATCGGTCAACTTTCCACATTGTCGCGCGGAGCTGATTCGCTGCGTCTTGAAGAGATAGCCTCAGTGAGAAAATTTCCACATGGCCATGCAAAATACACTTCTCTGGGATATGAAAAGTGGTGGATATCATGGGATTATAGGATAATTCATGATAATTGGATATAATGTGGGTAAAACAATAATAAACCACCCATTTTGGAATGGTTTATACCACCTATTTATGGTGATTTGGGGGATGGTTTCTTATTGTTTTACCAACATTACTGGGTATGTGACTAATCCCAAATACCGACATGAAATTTCCACCGAGAACAGATCCAATACTAAACCCGGATTTCGAGGGGAGGATTTAGGGTTTAGGGGGAAGGGATTCATTCACCAACCCGAAACAGGGTGATTCTGGAGGACTCTCAGGGTCTGCCATAGTAAATCATCATTCCTTGTCACGTCGTAGGTCGTTACAATTAATCAAGAATCTTCGATGAGATAAGATCCTTGCAGAGAACCTGGGTATGCAATATCCCTTCCAGAGTTTCCCCAAGTGATCCACTTTCTTCATTGTATTTTTCTGGTTTGAATTGGTGAAGTTCAAATTCAAGAAGGCATCAAAAAGGCCAGTCTAAAGCATCAATAGGTTCTATATTGACGGTTGGGAGACGCTTGGATACACTTCAAATTGCATGCTTCGATATGATTTGCCCCTAAAATGGATGATTTGTTCGGAAAGTGCCCAAAACGTGGGTTTAGTCTTGGATCACATCAGGACTTGGGGTCCCAAACATTTGTTTTTTTCTCATATGATGTTGGCTGCATATCACTATATCACCATTTCAGGATGGTTCAACCATACAAACCTCCATTCCCCTTGGTTGATGATTATTCAAGCCAGGTACGTCGATGTGATTCTGTTGATGAATCTGTGATCTGTGGTAAGTCATCTATCTAAAAATACATCTGTATGTGTGTATATGTATATATATATATACATATTTGTCTATCAAATCTTTGGATATCTCAATTTCTGCCGCCCCAAAAGGCACAATAAAAAGTCGAAGTCATTTGGCCCAAGCAACGAAATGCCACGACCGCCGCAGTGGGAAGCTCAAGAAACTTGAAGAGCGTTTGGCCTTTCCTGGCGACTGTTAGGTGATTTCATGAAGCCCCCAAAAAGCCAAGGGATTTCCATAGGTATGCCCCCACGAATCTTGGAACATTTCAAGGGTTCCCAAATTAGACTATTTTTGGGGATGCAAACCAATGTGGCCTATTTTCTTAACACTCTGGCAAGAGAGCTTGAGGCTTGGAAGCAGTCCAGCTAGAGAAATTTGTAGCTTCAGCGATTGATGGAAATCAAGGTAAAACCTATAAGGACCTATCCCAGTTGGCTCCGCTGCCCCATTTTGTGCAGACCCAAATTGCTACTCTCTTCTTGGTTGTAATCATTGCTTATTTCACTTCACTTGGGCTGTATCTCCCTTTTGATCCCACAGATTTGCACACCCCCGCGACAAAAAATCTCCCTCCAAGACCCATCACTCATCAATCTATCACCTTATCATTTATCACTTCCATCACCAGTTTTTTGTAGCTTCAACCGCCCCCAAACGCCACCGGCCGTAGCATTTGCTGTTGAGGGGCTCGTGGACGACTGCATCGCTCCGCAGGAGATATCTCAAAATCTTCTCGAAGGCCGGTTTGCGTTCAGCCACCACCTTTCTTCTCGCTGTGTTCAGCACCCAAGCACAGCGGGATCGGAGGAAAGGAAGGTGAACCCCTGCCATGATTTCCGGTAAAATTCATGGAGTTTAACTTTGAGACGAACTGAAAAGTGGGGAAAACGTGAGAATCTCACTGGGTCCCAACCTATTGTTTCCCCAATACTAAATGGCACCACTTATAGTAAAATCAGAACTAGTTGCACATCACATGCAACAACCTAGAATGTGGGACCCACATTTTGGCCAAACATGGCAATGGAAAATCGACTATTTGTGGATGATTTTCCCATTAAAACCTCCACTCAGTTCCGGGATTTGCCAGCCACGTTTGATGATACCGGGTGGTACAAGTATTGATACTAGCCTGCGAGTTCATCAAACACAGTGGTGTCCTCACCGTTCCCCCTCCCATCTCATACTGCCGGAGAACGCTGGCATCTGTGGAAGCCATGAACTTCTTCTCCGGCAGTGGAGGCCTAATTTCGCAAAATAGCACACCATGAAAGCTGCACATGTCAGCGGCCTATGCCGCCTATGACCATAATGAGATTCTTGCATATCCTTGCCGCTTTTTGCAACTTTTGGTCTTCACTCGTGCTGCCATGAAACTCATTTTTAGCGTCCTCGTGACCCACCGGGGACAAACACACTAGTTTTGAAGCTTCACCAACACCAGAACGGTGTGGCCCACAGGATTTGCTGATTATGTTCTTACTTCTGCTAGTGAAATCCCCTTCGCTAAACCACCTTCCTCCTTTCTTAAGGTTGGTCAAACCACCACCACCAATTTTTGTTGCTTAAAGTCCCATCTGAGATGGGACACAGATCCTCCATGTTCTGAAAAAATCGCCCCCCTATGAACCCACCAGAGACCACCGGTGGCGCACATGCCAGGCTCAATCTCCTTCAGGTCCGCATGCAACTGATTGAAATCATCGAAGCGTTTCTCCAAGATGAACCTCGGTGATGGGGGCCCATCTGCCCATCTTTTTGGGTGGTTTATATTGATGAGAATTGTCCGTTTACAGTAAGGTTTTTGTTGTGGAAAACCAGGAGCCCAGAATTCCTGGGACAATTTTTGGGGATTGAACCCCCCATTTGATGAACAACACATTGTTTCATGCACATTTTCTCAGCAACCAATCTTTCGACAGAGGGGATGGTTGGTGCTTTCCATGTGTTGCCAAAGCTCATGTGTTTGTTCCTCGACAGGCTTGCAACATAATGCAATTGGACCGTGCTAGACAAATCAAAGGCTGGCAATGGATGAGGGTCAAAACCACGAAACTTCATAAATCTATCTGGATGTGTCTGAAAATTGCGTATCCCATTTAAATATGGCCACTTAAGAGGGAAATGATGATCAACATGATGATGAACCACAGGATTTGGGGGCTTCCTCACAGATTTTTCATAGAACCCATTTATGGATCTGGAGCAGATCAACGACTTGGATATGATCCGTTCTCCGTATCTCAAGGCCAGGCACTTTCGACCAAAGTCATTCACCTCCAGCAAGTAGACCGACCAACTTTTCAACATACCTCGATTGGCGTATTCGGAGAGTTGGGCTACTTGGGAATTGGACTTTGATGATGGCTTCACTTCCAATTCAGGTAGATCGAATGGCCCATGATTTTTCCATCTATGCTTCGTCAAATCTCAAAATTTGGTTGCAAAACATGATCAAACTTGACCTTGCTGTGGCTTCAACATGACTACACTTGATTTAACCCCTAATTTTTGTGGATGAAACCTCAATGCCACTGTTTTCAGTGGTCAACCCACCATTTTCGTCAATCAACCCCCACCATTTTGGATGCTTAAAACCACCATTTTGGTCGGTTCGGACCACCATGAAGTTGACCGAACTCACCGAACTGACGTCTTCGCCATGCTGCTGCTGCGCTCCTCTGTGGCGGTAATTTGAATCCTGAGTAGCTCGGCGAAAGCCCTGCGACACGGATGCAGAATGATGTAGACACATTTGCAACATGTGTATGCTATAAATATCTATATGTCTATCTATATATATATATATTGTGTATATACATATACATCATATATATCTATACATCGATACTGCTCAGATACTCCGTCTGCCATTGTGATTCACCACTTGATCGCAGGTTCTCTTCAGAGCGGTCGACACTGAGTCACGTCAGTTTTATCAAGCCATCTATGGGCCTGCACTTTATTCTCCCATGTCTTGTGTTTCTCG
Organism: Symbiodinium sp. clade C Y103; assembly: GCA_003297045.1. Taxonomy (NCBI): domain Eukaryota; class Dinophyceae; order Suessiales; family Symbiodiniaceae; genus Cladocopium; species Cladocopium sp. clade C. The sequence goes on along the minus strand of BGPT01002351.1, from coordinate 46,672 downwards.
ATTTCCTCCTGGAAAACGGGTCCACTAAACATCACTAAACAATGTTCATCCATGTTTATCTCATGTAGGGAGTCTATTCAACCGTACTAACATTCAAGCGTCACAGCTACTGATGCTTCAGGAATGCCAAGGCACTGTAGCGGCAACGGCAGATCGCCCGCTGGCGCCATGATGGATATGAAACCAATACAGTAGCGGTTGGATGTTGTGTTCTCGCGATGGCAGAGTTGGTTCCAACATGGCTATGGGTCATAAGACACCCTGGTACTCTGGTGAATGGCTGGTTTAAATGGAGGTTCATCCGCAAACATGGCATTTTAGGCTTACAAATCTTGAGCCATCCCCGTATCAAACGATCAACACCTGCTGCAGCTGTGTTTCCATCTGGGTGCTACGCTTCATTTCGAGAAATGTTACGCAACTGGGGACATGCATCTCACTGTTCAACTGGGTTGTGTTTGGAAATGTAGATTATATATATATGTATACATAATGTGAATGTTGCATATGTAAATACCGTACCTATCTCTATGTATATCTATATCTATATCTATATCTATATGTATATCTATATCTATATCTATATCTATATCTATATCTATATCTATCTATACATATATATATATATGTAAATATATATATCCAGATATTCATATCTTGGAAGTCTCCAATTTTGAGTTGCTCTAATCCGTGCTTGTTTGTCACCAACTCATTCCTTTTTGCCAAGCTTCATGAGCAAATGCTGCAGCATTCATCCATGGTACCCGGGGTCTCTCTATTCATAATCCGTTCATGGGGGATTCCCCCAAATCATCCATGTTTTTTTTTGATTTCCCATGAAATAAACCATCCAGCTCTTGGGGTACCCCGATTACTATGGAACCCCCCATTCATAACTGCCTTATTGGGGCATGGTTCATGGATGTGACATCTGTGTAAACCACGGATCGCCTGGGGCCATCTCTCAAGTGTTGATGAGTCAACATCAACTTACGACAGTTTGAAGAAAATGCTGAATGCATATCGAATGCATATCTAGTCTCCAACCCTGAAATGACTGTATTGTTTCTGAGGTTTTTTAGTTCGTAAAGTCTACTGCATGTGACAAGAGCATTCCAAGACATCTCCCACTAAGATTTCTGGGAAGGAACCAGATTCTGCTGGCAGCTTCTCCTGTGGCTTCTCGCGGGCACTAAATCTAAGGCTGTTCCGCTGGCATTTGACAGCGTCAGGTGGCCACACTGGGCTTGTCCATGGATTCGGCACATTTTTGCACTCTGAATCCACAAGGGATGGGACCTGTGGTTGACCATCAGCAATCATGCGCCCTTGGCTGTGTGGAATAAACAGTTCCAGGACTCACTGTGGCTGGGTCCAGAGATCAAGTGACTGCAACTGATGTGGATCCATTGTTGAAACTATTACATAGCCCTCTCTACTGTCAAAACTATTTGGCAGCGGTATTTCAGAAGGAGACTTTTCTCCAACGACATAGATGCTGCTTGCTCGGGTGCCGCTACCCAATGGCGAAAAACTATCCAACATATCCACATGCAACGGTTTTCTGTCCATTAATATCGATTAAGACCCAGTAACATCCATTGATATCTATTGTCATCTATTCTATTATTCTCAGGTTTATTCAGGTTTTATGTGTTAACCCGTCATCAAACGGTAGTGTTGTCTCATTGCTGCCCACAGCCACGTGGCCGAATGGAGGCCTAAGGATAGAGGCGAGGCAAGTGCAGTGAGCTTTGGAGTGTCTCATGGACTCATGAGGATAGTGTGTATCTTAATACAATCTATGGTAAATATAAATAAATGGTGAGTAGTGGTATATATCAATGGTATATAGATCTATAGTATACAATCAATGGCAAATTTAAATGGAAACATCAATCTATGGAACTATACCATCAATCTATGACAATATACTATCAATTCGTAGAGAAAATCTATGGTAAATACGGAGTCAATATTGTGGGTTTCCCTAGGAAGGGAGAATTTGAGCTCAATTTATGGCCATTTTCAATAAGACAAATGATGACAATCACTCCCAGATTTGATCTTGGCCATTGGTTCATCTTCAACAATTAACGGATTGTCCACCTTTCCATGTCTTGTATCGCCTAAAATGGGCAACTACAAAAAGACTGCGGTTGCAACCTGTGGATGGGAAGAATCTGAGAAACAACAAGACATTTGACAAAATTTGACATATTTTGGCCAGCCATTCAGGGTGGAGAATTTCTCCAGGGATCTCACATTTGCACAGCCGAGGAACGCTCTCTGGTGCGGAAGAATCTCTCCTGCGAAGGGAGCAGTGAACCGTTTCTTTTAAGGATGCAAAAAGTCGCAGGGGGGGGTGTCACTTGAAACAACCAAACAGTGTTTCTTACTCCCAGGAACGAATCATCTGTTTGTTTTTCTTGGGCCCTTGGAAATCTCAGGTCTTACTCTGCATTTGTATGGCAACACCTGGAACATTCCTCAGTAGCCCCCGCTTAAGTTGATTTCATCACCTCAACTTACTTCGTCTGTGGGATGATCATCATATCCCATATCTCCTATACCAATGCCATCGTATTGCATTCAATCCCACTACATCCCATTAAATCCACATTGAACCACCATTTTTCCCATTTTTTTTGATTTTCCCAACTTGCAGTGCCACTGCCACCATCCACCGATTCCAACGTCCTCATCGTTTCAAATTGCTGCACCAAGGCAGAAACCACTTCCACCTTTCGATGCGCTCTTGATGCGCCACAGTTGTGGTTCCAAATGTTATGACAAGGGAACTAAACATTAGGCAATGATCATGGTGGTTTAATGGTGGTTTAATGGGATGATAGTGGGATGATCATAGGATTATCATGGGATTTCACGGGACTTTATGGAACAAACATCAACGAGCTTCCAATAGGATTTCTAAATCATAAGGTGACAGTAGTAATCTTGGAACAATCTCGCTAAGTCCGGGTGAGTTGAACCAACAGCGTCCATCAACTTCATCTGCGAAGCAGCGAACCTTGAAAATTTGTATCAATATTGACCAAAGGATGCCATGAGGTAAACGACTCCAAGAGCTATGGCAAAACGATAATGGGGAAAATAGCCGTAAAGTTTCATAGCCCTAAAGCATGATCACCAGAAAATCAAAAGAGATTTGCCTCATTTGCCAGCAAAAATCTCATCTAATCGGCCAGAGTTAACTCTCCTATCTCCCGTTCAGTGGGAATCCCAAGGCCACCTGAATGTCGTTCTCAGCTCTTGGAGCTGGAGTTGCAAATCGCTGCTCAAAATCTCTGGAAAGTTCCTGCGGTACTGCGCATGAGCCCTCCGAGTCTGCAAGGAAAATTAAAACACATGATCTAAGGACGTGGAATAGGCAACAATTCCATTCAAAAAAACAGCAAAATCAGGGATCCACTGATCTGCAGAGGGCTCCAAGAATCCCATTTTTCTGGGGGGTACCCTCTGGTCATCATGGCTTGCTGAAACATGCCCCATGTTCGGAGGATTTTTCGAGCCATAAACCTCGAATTACAAGTGATTTTTCCAATGTCTTACACATTTTCCTCTGATTTTCCCATTTCAATGTCCATTTCTGGTGGATTTTCCCATTGACACCTCCATTTGATTTTGAATTTTTTCCCATGATTTTCGCACATTTTCTCAGGTTTCTTATTTTCCATGTTTCTCCCAGATTTTCCCACGATTTTCCTATGTTTTTCCAGGTTTTCTCAGCCAAGTGTGATGACACCGTTGCGGCTCCCCCAAACATCGCCGCCGGGGCCGCCGAGGCCCTGACGTTGCTGGGAGCCCACTGCAGCCGAGGACTGTAGTGCTTCAGTTCCTCCCAGAGGGCCACGCCGACACCTGTGGCCTCGGAGGAGTTTTTTAGGTGATACTTTCATTGTTATGTAGTCAATAGATGAATTCATAGTTAATAGTTATCAATAGTTAATAGTTGATAGTTATCAATAGTTAATAGTCGATAGTTATCAATAGTTAATAGTTGATAGTTGTTCATAATTTAATAGTTGATACTTATCAATAGTTATCCGTGTTACTTTAATCAGTTAACTATTGATATGTATTGATATACCTATCATCAAGTTAATAGTTATGGGGAACTGGAGATATCAATGATTATTAAATATAGTTATCTACCATAGGTAATATATATATATACCACAACTATAAAATCTATAGTTCAGATAGACATTAGCCAATGATTGATTGATATATCAACACAGAGCTATAAGCCATTGTTATATATATCAAGTATTACGCTTGTTAAGTGACTTGTGATGGATTATCTTGTTATGATACATGATCATTGTTATGATTGTTGTCACTATGCGATGTTTTTGCATTATTGTTGTTCTCATCATCATTATTCTTCTCAAATTTCATGGGGTGCAAGCGGATAGAAGGGATGTTGGGATCTCTGACTTACCAAGCTTTTTCATGTGAGGGATGTTGGGGCAGCTGACCCATGTCTTCTCTTTCAGTATCTGGCCGTTTTGGTCAGTACCCTTCAACTATAGGTGTGATACATCAACATCTAGTGACAAGGGTTCCCAAATTGGATTAGTCTGCAATTCTCAGTAAACCATCTACTACAACCCATAACCCAACAATAAATCATCAACCAACAACATTTCGGCATTGGATCCCTATTTTTGCCGGTTGCAACTGCCCCATTTCGGCGGTTGAGATCCCGGTTCAGCCCAACCATCAGACCCACCGATGTCAAAATTGCCGTCCGGTCACAGCGTCTTGGACGTCTTTGGTCGTCGCATCGCACCAGCCCCAACTGCCACGAGCCATCTGACGATGCGGTGAAGACCCAGCTCCATTTTGTCAGGTGGTTATGGGTACTGGATAGTACCCGGATAGTAGCCTAAAAATGCTGGGCTTAATGGATGGGAATAAACCAAACAATGATAATAATAGGTTTGACCCATCCCCCTTGTTGCATAGTTCAACGTTACTTGTGACACGACCAGAGAAGTTTTGTGGAAGCTGACGAGCAAATTTTACATGATGCATAATAGACCCTATTCTCAAAACCATATCTTTGTGGTACTTCAAAAAGGGGCCCTTGGGTCAGAAGTGACTACACTGATTGGCCTCCCAAAAGCCAATGGTTTGAAACCGGAATGGAAGATGCTGCTCAAATCTGCTCAATGTCTGGGTAAAGTCAGGGACCAACAGAGGTCTTGTTGAAAGGAAACCAAACAAGCACTTGTCCAACCTCTTAGCCACTTTAAAGTTAACAAAGTGAGAACCAATAACATCTATCGAGCATGGTAAAGGGCACTTGATAGGTCAAACATGTTTTGAACCATCCAAAATGCAACAGCCGACTAGGGCCCTGATCATACCATTCAAATCACGAGACCACTACCCCATAAGAATAACCTAAAGATGATCCATGAATGCATACTGTACCCGGCCTTTTGGTCGATCTCTATTGATGGTCGGTTACCTCTATTTATCAATCGTGGTCCTATTTGAAATCTGGCTTAGGCTTCAATTCTTGAGGTTTCCCTCAACTAATGGCGAAAACTTGCAATGTGAACTTAATAGCGACTTAGTAACCACCATTTCTCGATCAATCCCCACTTGCATTGGACTAAACTCCAGTTCTTGTAGGTTAAAGAACCCAAAACGTTCTCAGTTGACACTGCCAGTCTTAGTTACCCAGCAAAATGGCAAGGATCAGCTCCTATTGAAGTACCGTCAGTTGGGGTTCCCCTAAACGTTCCCCTTCCTCGGTGAAGACCGACACCCGTCTCACCTCCCCTAGGAGCTGTGTACGACTCCACTGGGCATAGCCCGCCCATGCCAAGACCGTCACGGTCTGCGCGCCAGGACTTCCGGTGATCGAACATGGCGAAATCCTTTAAGAAGATGGGAAATTGATGGGAAAAGAAAAATACGGGAAATTGATGGGAAATTCTCTCTTAATAGAGGTTTATTGCTGGGAAACTCATTGAACTACAGCTGGGGGATTTTCCAGCAAGCCATGTGACTTATTGCCGGAGGGTAATGATCCATTATAGGAGGTTGACCAGGTTAACCAGGTTAACCAGCTAAACCCTGACAAATGCCGGATATGTCATTGATAAATGATGATTCATTGCTCTAACGGATGAATGGATCGGTTTTCTTGGGAACATCTACAGGAAACCATCGTTTTTTGGACATGGCCATTTCATGGGTGACAACATATCCACAATATAAACCACTTAGATCGACCACCATGGCAACAGATTTTGATGTAGCCCTCCAGAATGCATCCTGGCAGTAACGATCATGATAGATGCAATACTTGTTCAATTTCATGGGTACAACCCAGCAGGAACTTCCACTTTCTAATAAGGCATCCAAATCCTTCACCAGCTCCAAAGCCATAACAGGTAATGGACATTCATACCAACATCAAATGTTCAACAATTGCAGTCCATGATTTTTTTTCAGGGATAAATAGACTCTTTGATCCATATCGGTCGTTTATAGTGTATCGGAGAAAACCCATCTAATCAAACCAAGAGAATACTTGGGGGTGTATCCCAGTTAGTAAGTGGAACGTGCGGTGCCCCTCTATCGTTAAAGTTCTGGCTCGGCCGTAAGACGCCCGCAATGCGTCGATGCTTTGAATCATCCAATAGTGATCGATCTCAGTGCCTTGTCCAGGTGCATAAAAGGAATCATTGCAGAAGAACAAGATCAAGCGAGAAGCTGGAATTGGTCCACCTGCTGCCCTATCCGCAAAGATCCATACTTTTCTGTTGATTTGTGCATAGTTCACCAAGCCGAACAACCGAATAATTGCCATTCCCAACTGAGATTACCTGTTTTTGAGTGACTCGAGATTAGAATCAATTGCCCTACTCCTGATTGCCAAGCAGGGGCCATGGCGACCGGAGGAGGAGGAGGATGTTCCTGTTCAGGTTCCGTGTTTTGCTCCTCCTGTTTTCGATTGGATTTGTCCTTTCGATATATACCTGATTGAGACGTTCCCGACATTCATAACAACTAAGCATGTCACAACCCTGTTGTAAATAGAATATCCCAGGCTGGCTTACATTTAGTTATATTGAAGTCAAAACCCACTTACGAACTGGGATAGTGTGGCAAACCCAACAATAAACCATCCCCAAATAACCATAAACGAATAGATATAAATGGATTGTATAAAACCATCCCCAAATGGAATGCTGCTGTCAACGATATTAACCTGTTCACATTCTTTGGTCGCTTGGAACGACGGCGACCTGCCAGCATTGCGACAAGCAATTCTCGCGCAGAGTTGGATGAACATTTACAGTTGAAGCTGGTTGAAACCCCGATAATACCATTGATCAATCATCATTTTGCCTATCATTTGATGGCCATTTGGGGGGGTATCTCCTCTTTTCAGGCAAACCCATACTTGGATGGTAGATCCATAGGTCTTCCCGTCTTCGATTTTCCCACCAAAAGCCAGTGATTGTTGCGCCTTTTGCACAGCTTCGGCCTCCTGGAACAGGAGGATTGATATTCGGCAATCTTTCCATTTCGAGTTTCGGGCTCGTGCAATCTATCCTTGCATCACTTGGAATCTTCATTCTGGACTAGGATCCTTTGTACAGTTCATACCATGTCATCTTTCCCAAGTTTCAATAGCATTCACCCCAGTTCTGTCAGACACTGGCAATGGCTCAATATTATTGAGCCCCAAAATGGATGCTTTTAGGTCTCGTGAATCACCAGGCACTTGTGGGGTACCCAGTGTTTGAGCTGTATCCAATGTTTACGAGTTATCCCTATCACAACAAACATCTTATCGCTGACTTGCATAGGAATTAGGCATGCTCTCCTTTTCGGAGAAACCCAATGCCAACCTAATTGGTGTTATATCAAGTATTTTGGATGTGAATTCACCATTATCATCTGAACTACTTATGAGTTGGTGGCTGAACTTTTATTGGGATTATCCCATTCCATTGTATCACCGTTCTGGTTGGTTTGATACCCCATTTTGGTTGGTTGAATAGCCAGTTTAGATGTTTTGTTATACTGGTTGGTTGGTAAGTATCCTGTTCCAAATTTTGCTCACGACGGGTTCGTTCATGATCCCCCAATAGGCCAGATGGGTTAATCGCTTCATAATCCCCTAGTTCATAACCGATCAACGATCCTTTAGCATTTATATATTATCATTTTGCTGGTTCCACATATTTGGTGGTTAATTCTTCATCAAAAAGACATGAATCATCATTTTTTCATTTGTAACATTTTGTAACACCTATCTTTCGTGGGTAAATCTCCCGATTTCACAATCAATCGAACATCATTTGTCAGTTTTATCACCATTTCTTCCATGTCAATGCCCATCTATGGAAGAATTCCCCATTAAAACCTCCATTGATAGGAGATTTTCCCATGATTTGCCTATGATTTTCCCATACTCTCCCATATTTTCCCATTTTTTCCAACGATTTTCTTATGCCAGCCATGTTGGATGACACCCGCGGTACCATGGCGACGCTACAAACACAGCTCCTCTTGAGCCAGGCTCAGCACAGCTTCCAAACTGCCATAGATCACACGGCCGCTGTCGCCTGGTTTCCATCAATGACACCCCAGTTACATACAGAATATGGAGGTTTCCTAAAATAGAGGTACCCATAGTCATGATCCATTTATAAATGGATTTGTCCATTGACCCATCCATTTTGAGAATAGGTTCCAAGAAAGATGGGGCTTAACTAACAACAGAGGATGTAAAACAATTTTGACCATCAAACATGATTCATAATCAGTCTGAAAACAAATTTAAGACCATTGAATTGACCATTCCAGCAATATGAAGTGTCTCGTTTCTTGTAGGTCGTGTTGAGCTGTTAACATTTTCCAGTTGGGATGGAGGAAATCCATGAAAACAAAACCGTTTGTGCTGTTTGGCTGCTGATTCTTTGGCGTTCGCAATCTTCAGGGAAGTGGGGGTAGTGATTGCGTGGAAGAAATGCCATTGGAGGTTTGAAATGATGATTGCCATCAAAACATGTGTTTCCCAAATGGGAGAATGACACCAAAAAAAAAGGCATGAAACACTTGTTTCCTCGGGCACAAAAGCCTCAGGTGAAATGTCCTTGCATGGTGATATGTGCAGGGCATGTGGCATCGATGTTTGTGTGACACCCTGCCTTTTGTGAGTTGATATTCCTTCAGCCTATTGCTGGGAAATCTCACGAACAAATTCCACTATACATGCCCGTCTGCTTCATCCTCCATCGGCGGATCCTTGACATCAACTATGGTGCGTCCCTTTCCACCATTCTTGGGCTTTGCCACTGCTTTGACTCCTGGTGTCATCAGGGTCGGTGTCGATCCAGCTGGTCGGTCACTTGATGACCCAGCTTCCTCAGACACCATGGGCGGTGAGTGATCCACAGTCTCCGCCACATCCTCCAGAATTGCCACCTCAGAAGTCGCACTTGGTGACCATGATCCTGCATCTCTGTCATCCTCACCAACTTGGGATTCTGTAGGTTCTCCCCAGCCATAGTGAGCTGCAATCCACTCATCAGGGATTTCACACTCCTCGAGGCGCTCTCCAGGTGAAACTCTGCCAGCTTCATACCAACGGTGATATCGCCTGCGGCCCACGATGAAGTCAATGGCACGCTTGCGCACACCAACGCCCCCCAACTGGATTGCCTTGTGCATTGCAAAGAGCTCCTGGATTGCTGTCCAAATCCCACGTGTCACTGGGAGACTTCTCAAATAGCTCAGCTGCTTCACGATGTAGTGTTCCACCCCACGAGCCTCGCCCAGCAAAGCAAACCTGTACTCATCATACTCAGCGGGCTCCAGAGATTCGAAATCAGCCACATCTTCCATCGCCAAAACCACTGAGCCATAGTCCGTTTCCCAGTCATCCTCTTCTTCTTCTTCTTCCTGCTCCATGTAATCTTCTTCTTCTTCCTCTGCATATCCAACTGCAGCACCATCAGCATATCCATGCATCGCAATGCTATCCATGTCCACTTCGAGGTCATTCTCACCCTCTTCTGCTGGTTCTTCTGGTACCTCGACTTCTGCATCATGCTCTTCTACCTCTGACTCCACGTCTTCTTCCACATAGACCATCCTGATGTGTGCCTCTGCTGGAATGTCATCTTGTTCCTCTTGGAACTCTTCGTCATCCTCATTCTCTGAATTGGTATCCTCCAAATAGATGCCAGTTCGCGCCTGTTCCTCTGCTCGAATGAGGCGTCGATCTCTCGTCTGTCTCATCTGGGTTCTGATCCAATCCATTGCATCCCTCGTAGCTTCGATTCGAAGATGCATCACGTGCATAATCTTTAACAACGTCACGATCACACCCATCAAAACCACAATGGTGACAACCAAGAAGAAAGTTGTCCAAGGTGTGTTCATTGAAATTGTTTCCACTGCCACAAAGCATTGAGGATTGCTCTCTGTTGCAAAAGGTAGGCTCAAGGCTTCACCTCCACCGAAAAGCAAAGTGCCCACAGTGAGTCGCATCAGCCGCTTTGCCACCTGGTTGAGTAAAGTACTCCCTTGACCTTGTTGAGCATTGGGGACCTCTGTGTGCACGATTTTTCTAATTGCCTGGAGTTGTTCTCTGCTCTCCTTCTTTGCCATCTCCTGCTCAAACTCCATCAACCCCAGGTTGTCATCATCATTGACAAAACCAAGAAGTCGTAAAAGAAGTCGCACACGCCGTCCACCCAAAACCTTTGTGCCAAGGTCTGAAGGGTTGGTAAGGGTGTCTACCCGTCTGAGTTGAAGTTCACCTCTTTGTTGCCTTTGTTGAAGCCACAACAACCGTCCATCCAAATGCTTGATTCTCGAAACTCCCTCTTTCATGGCTATCGAGATAGCTGAAGTGTTGTCTCCACTCACCTTCAGCAGAACTTCTCCAAGCACCAGATGTTGGATCACCGCCTTGAGGAAAAGACCTTCTGAAGCACCCCCGACTAGGGCCACATATTCGGCCTCCGTAGAACTCAACGTAATGTGTTTCTGAGTCCGGGAGTAGCTGTAGATCCAAATGCCTCCCAAGAAGGCCATCCCACAGCTTGTCGATGATCTTGTCTCCTTCTGGCCGCTCCAATCTGAGTCAGTTGTGATCTCCAACAGCCAAACCTCCTTGCCATCTTCATACTCAGGGCCCGTAGCCAAACCATGAGCTCGATGTCGAAAGCTCCTTGAGGGATCGGTCCCATCCATGCAGAGATGAAAATCTCGAGTTGCATACATGTAACCCACGAGGTTCTCCAAAGTTTTCATAGCACCACGTGTTGGAGCTTGCAGCTTTGCAGCAAGTTCCTTGATCATGTACTGAACGTCTGGTCTGTCTCCGGAAACATAGAGCAGTGTGCCAACACACGATCGATACACCTTCACCTCCTCATCGGTTTGCAAGAGGGTGTTGTCAAAGATGAAGTCACCAGGCGTTTTGCGTTTTCTGACTCCACCAAGAAGTGAAACCAAACCATCCAAATACTTGGTGTTCATTCGAACATGTGTTTTGCCATCCACCACTTCTATGCTCCTTTTCAAGAAACTCAGGGTGCCACCACTCTCAACTGCCAAGTTGTAGTGTTGCCGAAGAAAACCTTCCACACGGTCCAGTTCATCTGTGACACCTCCCATGACGATGTCATCCACATGCACCATAAGTGCCATCGTTCTTGCTGCATTTGTCCAGATGGTTGGAGACTCCGGACACTGGAGTAGATCTGCTGCCTTCAGTTTGGACTTGAGGTCACTAAACCAAACTGCTGCTCCTTCACGTTGCCCCGGCAAGACTTTTCCCAAAACCCACTCTCGGCTCACACCAAGTTCCACTGCCAACTCATTGCTCAAGACGACCTTGACTGACTTGGGCTGGTCGCACATCAAGTAGGCATCCTTCACGTCTGCCACTCTCATAGTCCATCCTTGTAGTTGGCAAAGTGCAGGGATGAGCCTCATAGTCGATTGGGTTCCCGTGGGTGCAAAAGTATCACTTCGGTTTGGATCAATCCAATTGAAGTCCCGTGCAACTAGTCTCGCACGTCTTTTCCAAGATCCCTGCCGGTGACGCCAGTCGCATACCAACCTTGTGGTGAGAGTTGGTATGGTGTTGATGTCCTCCTCGGAGTTGGGCAATCGAAGAACTCCCATCTCGATGAGCCTCAGGATTTCTACTTTGGCAGCCTCTGACTCAATCACCGACAATTCGTCTGGTGAAAGTTCAGGTGGCTTCTCCGGAAACTCAATGTCTAAGTCACCGTCCAAAAGTAGCTCACCATGAACCACCATCCGTACTGAAGCCTCACCTGCTGGTTGCGCTTCTTGTCCTCCACCAGTCGAACTTGCTGCTGTTGCACTCGAAATGGTTCCAGGTTCCTGCAATCTTGGAACTTTCCTCGGTGAAGTTCTGGCTGCTTTTGATGGGCTCTGCTCATCCTCAGACACAATCTGTCCACCACGTTTGGGAGATGTTTCAACTCCTCCCTTGTAGTCCTTCGACTCTTGCACCTCCACCATCAAGTCCTGCAAGATAGTGTCATCATCTACTCCACCAGTCTGAGACACTGATGCCGAAGAGCTCGTTGAAGCCATTGATGTTGGGTCAGATGCGGCTTCATCAGAAGTCCCTGCCTGCCTCTGACCTCCAGCCTCTTCAGGCTGTTCACCAGCTTGCTGTTGCTCTTGTTGAGGTCGATTTTCCAAAGCTAACTGCTGGCGCTCTTGCCTTTCTTGAAGTCGAAGGGGACCTGCCAGTTCAGGAGGTAGTGCAACATCTTCTGAACGCATCATCAGCGGGGTCGGTTTGGTGCCAATCTGGCCAAAAGAAACATTCCATGGCCACACCCGCACATTGTTGAGGATTGTTGCATCAAACCCCACTGGCATTCTTCGGATAGTCCTTGTCCACCTCAAACCATCAGAAGTGCAAACCACGTGGAAGTCAGCTCTGTCAGTCTTCCCAAGCCACACAGCTGGCCTGAATCGATCATCACCTGATCCTCCAGGAAGTCGAGCCAAGACCCGTTCACCAAAGACTGCAAGCTTCCCTTGGTACTTCCTCCCAGTGATTTGCTCATATGCCGTTGGGCTCCCATTCTGGCGCCTGAAGTGGGTGATCAGCCATCCTGCATGTCGCATGGCCCATGCAAAGAGTGGACCCTGGCAGTTGATTCTGATACCAGCTCCATCACTCAACCTTCGAACCAACGTACGTGCCAAGCCTCTCACGGTCTGGATCTCCCTCTCTGCACGGCCATTGCCTTGGCTGTCTCCAGGTCCACTATGTTCCACTATGGTCTTGAAACCAAGTCTCAAACGACATTTCTGGATCACATCAACTAGCAACCTGGTCGATGGCTCCCCGTCAGCTTTGATGATACAAGTGGAAAACCCACAGGCACCAATATAGCGGACAACTTGTTCAGAGAGGAACTTTGTGTGACGACGCCCCTTTCCAGGGCTTGGTAGGGCCATGATGCCCCGAGTCCAGTCATCTGTGACGACTAGGGCCAGGCCGCCCTTCACGTCGCCTCCATAGAGACGAAGATCTTCCTTGTCGATCTCCTCTGGTTCCTCCAGCCCCCTCGTGTAACAGAAGTCCATCGACACAATGGGGTATTCAGACTTCCCTTCAGCTCGAATTGAAGTTTGCTGTCGATGTGGATCAGCTTTGGCCCTTGCTGCAACACAGCTTTCGCACCACTCTGCAAATGGCCAGTGGGTCAGTTCATGCACTTGCCTCTCCTGCTTGGTCGGCATTCGAGGAATGATTTGACCACGTGCATCTCCACCACCTTCAGCTTGCTTCTTCCTCTCAAATTCCCTCTGAGCAAGCTCCACCGCCAAATTGTCAGAGAAGTGCAAGTAGTACTCCAAGAGCCTCTTCCAAGCATCAGCCTTGCTACGACCCTTTGGTAGGCCGCACATCTTCAAGCCCACTCTGAGCTTCGACAAAGCCATGCCCTTGTGGAACTTCTCACCATCGATGTCTATCTCTTCTGGCTCTTCCTCCTCCAACCGTTGTGGTACTTCTCGATGAATTGGGTCACCCTCACCAGTCTCATGTTGAGCACCCATGTCCTCATCGTCGTCAACCTCGTAGACGCCATCTTCCAACGTCTTTCCATGCCACCCAAATCCTTGGGCTTCCATAGCACGTTCACCTTTGGGCTCATCAGGGCGCATCAGAGGTTGAAGAAAAGGATCANTCTTTCCATGCCACCCAAATCCTTGGGCTTCCATAGCACGTTCACCTTTGGGCTCATCAGGGCGCATCAGAGGTTGAAGAAAAGGATCATCAGGACCAGTGTTGATGGTGCCCACTGCATTGATGTCATGAGCCTCTCTGTGGAAGAAACTGACCACTGTGGTGAGCTCATCGCCACACTCCGGAATGAGGCCCTCACCACTTCCAAGCTCAGCCACCTCGACAATTTCCCAAATCCTGCCCTTCAGCACGATGGTCGACCTGTAAGGAAAGTCGTTTCGGTTGAACTGAGGGTATGAGTCTTTGAAGTGGTTGCTGTTTGCCACCACCAAGAAGGGTACCTTTCGATCCAAAGAGAGATGCCATCCTGGAACTGAAAGAAGGTTGTTCATCATGCCTTCAAAGCTCATTGTCACCTNGGTACCTTTCGATCCAAAGAGAGATGCCATCCTGGAACTGAAAGAAGGTTGTTCATCATGCCTTCAAAGCTCATTGTCACCTGCCTGACAACTGGGGCCACCAACTGTTGCGATGAAGTTCCATCGACCTCCACCATTCGAATCTCTGCCTCCAGTGCCAAGCTGTTGCTTCGAAAACCAACCGTCTTGTTGAAATCTCCATGAACCAATTTGACATCACCTCCACTTCCAGACACTTGCCATCCACGCTTCAACATCTTTCCCAAAGCCAGCAAAGGATCTGAGACATTGGATAGAGCAAATGTCTCTCGAATTTCCACCAAGTTCCCAAAGTCGTCCTCCACAGTCACAATGGCCTGACGTAGAGATCCACCAGGCATCCTGTTCCCTTGCGCATCTCGAAGAATGCTCGTCTTCGACAAAGCCTTCCCATAGCTCTTGTAGGACAACGGCAACACCGACATGTCAGCACCACTGTCTAGGATAATGCTGACTGCATTGCCCTTGGTGATACCTCGAATCACTGCATCACCATCTTTGTTTTCATGACAAACGTCACCATCAAAGGATTGGGGCCTCGAACCATCACTGACCTTCATGACGTAGGGCTCCACAGGGATGTCCTTGAAGTCCTGGAAATAGGCCTTCACATGGTCATTCTTGATGTCGGTGCACAAACACCAATCATCATCGCTGTCGCTGTAGGTCATGTCATAGACCCCATCGCTGACCATCCTGACATAGGGCTCCACAAGAACCTCCTCATCGTCATCCAAGTTGAAATGAGTGATGCGGCGCACAGCTGTCGACGTAGTTGAAGGTGAGCCTTGAACTCCCCCTTGTTGACCTCCTCCAGAAACACCACTCACCAGCGACTGCGTTGCAACTGAAGCTGATGAATCTTGTGTCACCTGTCTCAAAGTCCGTGTTGGGCATTCTCGAGACCAACGCCCCCTCATGCCGCACAGCTTGCACATATCCTTAGGCAATCCTTTGCCTTTCCCTTGTCCTTGTCCATCACTCGGCTTCCCATAGCCTTTGGATTTCCCTTTGTCCTTGTTCTTGCCCTTGCCATAGTCTTTGGTCTTCCCTTTGCTCTTGCCATCTTTTCCAAAACCCTTTGATGGGCCCTTGCCTTTTCCTTTGTTCTTGCCCTTGATGCGGTCGATCTCCATAGGGACAGCTTCATCGGTTTTCTCATCCCTCTTGTTGATGTCAAGCTCTCGGTAAACTGTTGTAGAGCTCCATGAAGTGGTCGTGCGCTCATAGGCCAAGACCTTCTCACGCACAGTCATGTAGTTGCTCTTCTCATCCATTGACAGCTGCAGATGTTGCCTCAGCTGGTTTGGAACTACCTTCAGCAAAACGCTCAACTTGGTGTTGTCGCTGATTTCCTCCTTGGAGATCTGGGCGTACTCCTCAGCCAAGCGCTCCAGACCTAAGATCTGTTCCAGCACTCCATCCTTCCTGAACTGAGGATGGTTCAAGAAAGCTTGAAGAAGTGATATCGATCTCGCTCTCGTCCTCGGCTGCATCTGCTGAGATAACTGCCGCCACACTTCAAGGCCGTTCCTGCCCTCTACGCTCCTCAGAATCTTCAGGGGTCGATTGCGCAACAACCCAACCAAAATTGAGTGAAGCTTCAGATCCTTCTCGTAGATGTCCTGGGCATAGATCAGCCAGCTCCGGAAAGTCAGTCTCCAGTCCTGCCATTGGCTATGTTCCTCTTCCAAAGTTGTCGGTTGGAAGATCTCTGGATGCTTGACCACCTTGGAGGCCTCTGAGAACTTGTCCTTGCGCTCCTCCCCAAAACGTGTCTTGAGGGCCAACGCCACCTCAGCAACTGCTTCAGCAGATTTCCTCGTAGATTCCACCAGCGCCTCCACAGCTGCTGCGTCCATTGCAGGTCGAAGTCCCAGGCCCTATCGTGAGGGCTCCGCTACCATGTTAGGTAGCAAAGCCGGGCATGAAACACTTGTTTCCTCGGGCACAAAAGCCTCAGGTGAAATGTCCTTGCATGGTGATATGTGCAGGGCATGTGGCATTTATCAAGAGATTGAATGTATACTGCAAGGCCAATCCCAAACCCTAGAGCCAAACAAGGTCTTAGGGATGGGGGATTTGCAGCAAGATTCTGCCCATTGTTGTGATTCGCATTTTTATCCTTGATCACTTTTTTGAATCTGCTAGTGTCCTCCCCTGTAAACGAAAGACCTTTTTACACAAAGACCCTTTTACACACAGAAGCTTTCACACACAGACTCTTTTACACGCAGACCCTCTTACACACAGAAGCTTTTACACACAAACGCTTTACAGACGCTTTACATGCAAGCACCTTTACACACAGACCCTTTTACACACAAGCGCTTTTACACACAAACGCTTTTACACACAGACGCTTTTACACACAGACGCTTTTACACACAGACGTTTTTACACACAGACGCTTTTGCACACACAGACGCTTTACATGCAAGCACCTTTACACACAGACACTTTTACACACAGACGCTCTTACACAGAGACGCTTTTACACACAAGCACCTTTACACACAAGCACCTTCACACACAGACACTTTTACACACAGACATTTTTACACACAGACCCTTTTACACACAAAAGCTTTTACATACAGACCCTTTTACACACAGATCCTTTTACACACAAGCGCTTTTACAGCTTTCACACACAGACGCTTTTACACATAGACCCTTTTACACACAGAAGCTTTTACACACAAACGCTTTTACACACAGACGCTTTTACACACAGACGCTTTTTACACACAGACGTTTTTACACACAGACGCTTTTACACACTTGCCCTTTTACCCACAAACACCCTTACAAAAAGACGCTTTCATACACAGACCCTCTTACACACAGACGCTTTTACACACAGAAGCATTTACACACAGGCGCTTTGACACACAGAGCATTTTACACACAGACCCTTTTACACACAGAAGCTTTTACACACAGACTCTTTTACACGCAGACCCTCTTACACACAGAAGCTTTTACACACAGACGCTTTTACACATAGACCCTTTTACACACAGACGCTTTCACGCACAGACCCTCTTACACACAGAAGCCTTTTACACACAGACGCTTTTGCACAGAGACGTAAAATCGCAATTTTACATCCGTTTTTGACGATCGAACCTCATTTCGTGCAGAAAGGGTTGCTCCGGGACACCCGAAATCGCAATTTTACTTCAGTTTTTGACGATCAAACCTCATTTCGTGGGGGAAAGGTTGCCGCGGACACCTTGCAATCGCAATTTTACCTTAATTTTTTTTGATCGAACCTCATTTCGTGCATAGGGGTTGCCGCGGACAGCTTGCAATCGCAATTTTACCTCAGTTTTTGACGGTCGAACCTCATTTCATGCGAAAGGGTTGACGTTTCGTGACGGCTCGTCGGCACTGCCCCCGGCCTAAAGAGAGAAAGAAAAAGAAGGAGAGAGATAAAGGAGAGAGAGAGAGAGGAGAGAGAGAGAGAGAGACAGAGAGAGAGAGAGAGCGGGAGGGAGAGAGAGAGAGAGAGAGATAGAGAAAGAGAGATAGATAGAGAGAGAGAGAGAGAGAGAGAGAAAGAGAGAAAGATAATGTGAAGCTGTGAGGCGAGGATGTGAAGATGTGAAGATGTGAAGATGTGAAGATGTGAGGATGTGAGGATGTGAGGATGTGAAGATGTGAGGATGTGAGGATGTGAAGATGTGAAGATGTATTGACAGATTCAACTTTTAGAAGAACCCTTCGCTCAGACGCTCTCGGGAAAAATGCGTGAAACAATGTCATATTTCAAGTGGCCATGTTTCTTCTGATGTTTTTTCCCGGTGAACCATCCAATGTGCTTGGCCCGGGCTGGGTCACTGGGCCTCTTCGGCGTAAGCAATCCCAAAACCGTAGGTTGGTAAAACCATTTTGGCTGCCTATCTCAGAGTTACCACATATATATATATATACACACCGTTGATAAATGTTTATATACCATTGTAAATGCTTGTTGATAGAACAAACAGCTGAAGTATCTGAAGATGAAGGTGTTTCAAATGTAGAGCTAGTCACTGGGTGGCGGTTTCAACCGTGAATAAATGTGAATAATTTAGTTTGCTCAAGTGATGGTAAAAACTATTAGTACAACAACCGCATTGAAACCAACAATCAGAGCTCTGGTTCGTGACTTCAAAGTAACCGAAGGAAGTTTAGAAGCTAAACCTTCCGACCATATGGACAGATGGAAAACGCATGGCCATGAAGCAAGTCAGAAGATGGAGAAAGGCAGAAGATGAGAAAGTCAGAAGAGAAAAGAGATGCAGGTGCGCGAAAAGGTAGGAAAGTCGCGAAACACTGTGTTTTTCCAATGTTTTGTGGCTCTGGAAGGTCGAAAAGTAGGCTCGCTAAAGCGGCGGGTGCGGAGACATCTGGGCAGATGAGAGATGGAAAATTGCACGCCGTTGTGGCGCGAAGCACATTTGGAAGTAAAAAGTGACTGTTAAAAACTGTCAGCTTCGGAGCGCTTTTGGAAGGTGAGATGTGGAAAAAGTGCACGGCGTTGTGGCGCGAAGCACATTTGGAAGTAAAAAGTGTTAAAAACACCACATGCTCGGACCACTTTTGGAAGTTTAGATGTGGAAAAACTGCACGGCGCTGTGGCGAGAAGCACATTTGGAAGTGAAAAGTGTTAAAAGCTGTCAGCTTCGGAGCGCTTTTGGAAGTTGAGATGTCGAAAAAGTGCACGGCGCTGTGGCGCGAAGCACATGTGGAAGTGAAAATCGTAAAAACTAAGGGTCTGGGACCACTTTTTGACGATTCGATGATGATTCGACGTCGAGAAAGTGCACGCCGTTGTGGCGCGAAGCACATTTGAAAGTCAAAAGTGTTAAAAACTGAGGGTTTCGGGTCAATTTTTGAAGTTTGGATGTGACCACACGACAACTAAAACTACCACAACACCAACAACAACAACTACAACTTCAACTCCATGACAACTACAACCACAACAGCTACAGCAGCTACAACAACTACAACCAGAACAACCACGACCATTACAACTACAACGACTACAAGTACAACTTCAATTCCATGACAACTACAACTACAACAACTACAGCAACTACAACAACTACAACACTTACAACAACTACAACAACTACAACTACAACAACTACAACCACACTAGCCACTACAACTACACTACACTGCACTGCACTACAAATACAATTACAACTACAACTACATTACAACCACAATTATAACCACAACTACATCTACAACTACAACCACAACTACAACCACACTACATTACAACTACACTGCGCTGCCTCCAACCACTTGTCGGTCCATCACTGGGTTCGCTCTGCCATCCATCACTCACAGCAACGAACCTCTCCTATAGGTTTCCTATTTTTGAAACTTCCGCCACCGCCTTGTGCGGTACTACTGGTANGGGTTCGCTCTGCCATCCATCACTCACAGCAACGAACCTCTCCTATAGGTTTCCTATTTTTGAAACTTCCGCCACCGCCTTGTGCGGTACTACTGGTATAGATGAATCTTCCCACACAACCAGGGAGGAAAACGAGAACATACATTTTACCCACTGCCGGGCACCTGCTTGCGTCAAACAAATGTGTAAGATCCACCCAGTACCCGGGCGCCCCCAAAAGTTGCTAGAAACACCTCACAGCTGGCAATGTCAAGTTTGACTTTTGGTGGATGGTGTAGACTCAATTTCCTGTTTCTTCATACTTCCTCACTGGTTGTCATCCCTAACATGAACAGTGCAAGAAATGCAAGTGTGTATGATGCTTAACAAATAATGTAATGTGGGTTACCCAATAATAAACCACAGGCCGGGCTGGTGATTTTCGTTGACCTTCACCAAGTTCCATTTTTTTGGGGAATAATACTATTGACCTGACCCAAGATTGAATTTCCCGAGTTTCAGTGGATTTTGGCGTTGTGATGATTCTTGATGCTTAAAGATGCGGTCAAGACTCCCTAATTTGGATCTTTTTGGCATGTCGGACACGCGAGTGCTGCCACCATACAACCCGGACCGGCTCAGTCGAGGTCGGCTGGGTCCGGCGGCTCCTTGGCAGCACGACACTTGTTTCCTAGAACTTCCTTTTCAAGTTGGGGGTCTCTTTGGGCCATTCTTCAAGATGACGCCGCCAATGGGAAACCAGCCCCTAAGCAGTTGCCGCGTTGCCCTTGCAAGTGGCAACCCTAACAAGCAGCAACTCCATTTCCTGTACGACATTCCCCAAGATGACGCAACCAATGGGAAACCAGTCCCTCAGCAGCTGCCCTTACAAGTGGCAACCCTAACAAGCAGCAACCCGACATTCTCTAAGATGACGCGACCAAAAGGAAACCATGATGATACTGGTGGTGGCGTTGCTGATATTGCTGATGCTTATGGTGGTGATGACGAAAATGATGACCATGACGATGACGATGATGATGATGATGCTCATGATGGTCACAAAACGCTCGTCACAATGGTGATGATGATGATGATGATGGTGGTGGTGGTGGTGGTGGTGGTGGTGGTGGTGGTGGTGAGAATGATGATGATACACATATATGGATTTTGAAACGGATATAGATACAGATATAAAAAGATAGAAAGATAGATAAACATAGAGATATATAGATAGATACACAAGATTGAGAGGTGTATATATAGATACACAAGACTAGGTAGATAAACAGATGGCGCAAAAGCATAAAGCTAAGAAGCAGAAAAGCAGCGAAGCAAATAAGCTGAAAAGCAGAAGAGCAGAAAAGCTAAGAAGGAAACAAAATAAATCAGAACAACAAACAAAGCAGGAAAGCAAGCAAAGCAAAGGAATCAAGCAAGCAAAACACATCGGAAAAGCAGAAAAGCAGAAAAACAAAAACACCGTAGAAGTAGAAAATCAGAAAAATTGGAAAGAAGAAAATCAAAAAAAGCAGAAAAGAAAAAAACAGAAACAAAAACTTCCGCGGCCTCCACCATGCCTCCGAAGAGGCCCGCAAAAGGCCACCACGACAACCCCCCCCCGTCGGGGCTGAAGTACCAGCCCTGGGGGTGCTGGAAATAGCACCCCCACAGGGCGGGCTCCGACAGAGAGGGGTCCAACCGTACCTGCGCAGCAACAACACAAAACACAACCACAGCACAACGAACCAAAAACACAAAACACAAACCCCGAACCACAAGAACATACAACAAACAAAAACACAAACCAAAACACAAACAAACAACCAACAACCAACNCCCCGAACCACAAGAACATACAACAAACAAAAACACAAACCAAAACACAAACAAACAACCAACAACCAACAAGGTGGAGCCTCATCGCCATCCACGGAGGCTTCATGCAGTGGCTGCAGGCTGGCCAGATTTTCGCTGGTCAAGTTTGGCCAGGGGCCAAACACCTGACACCGAGGAGCTAATGAGTTCAGCAACAAACATTGATAACCTCGAGAACCACTGAGAATCATCAAGAACCGCTGAGATCATCCATAACCATCAATAACCATTGACAATTCTTCAAAAAATAGCGTCAATGATTTGATCATGTATACCTTATAAAACCATGGATGGCATAATGATGGTATAATGATGGTGTAACAATGGTGGTTTATAATGGTGGCGTCGGTCTACAAAGCATGGCGATATATATATATATATATATCTGTGTGTGGGTGTTACCAAGACAGACATAATGTATATAGATATGGACTATGATATATGTTTGGGTAAATGATGGAATAAATGTATGTAGTACGTGTGGATTATGATCTGTATAGACACGTGATCACCCAACTTGGATAGGCTCCCAGAAGTGGCTATCAATAACCTACAAAGCTGTGGGTCAAGACCCTGTTATCCCACAAGCCAAGTTTTCCTCAAAATGGTTACAATGTTTGCTGAAATTGGAATAGCCAGGTAGCTTGAACCAGCTCGCCACACCTCTATCACCCAAAGTTGTCGACTTAGTATATGGGTTGTGGCTGGTACCCCATGAATTTGCACCATAGCCAAACAATTAAAAGTATACCAGTAGTACCGCACAAGGCGGTGGCGGAAGTTTCAGAATAGGAAACCTATAGGAGAGGTTCGTTGTTGTGAGTGATGGATGGCAGAGCGAACTCACTGATGGACCGACAAGTGGTTGGAGCGTCGGCCTATCTATCTGTCTATCTATCTGCCTGCCTGACTAACTGACGAACTGACTGACTGACTAAGCAACTAACTAACAAACTAACTAACAAACTAACAAACTAACAAACTGACTCACTGACTAACTGACTAACTGACTAACTGACTAACCGACTAACTGACTAACAGACTAACTGACTAACTGACTAACCGACTAACTGACTAACCGACTAACTGACGAACGGACTAACTGACCGACTGACTAACTGACTGACTAACTAACTGACTAACTGACTGACTAACTAACTAACTAACTAAGTAACTAACTAAGTAACTAACTAAGTAAGTAAGTAACTAACTAACTAACTAACTAACTAACTGACGAACTGACTAACTGAGTCACTGACTAGCTAACTAACTAGCTGACTAACAAACAAACAAACAAACAAACAAACTAACTAACTAACTAACTAACTAACTAACTGACTATCTGAGTAAGTGACTAGCTAACTAACTAACTAGCTGACTAACAAACTAGCTAACTGACTAACTGACTAACTGACAAACTGACAAACTGACTAACTGACAAACTGACAAACTGACAAACTGACTAACTGACTGACTAACTGACTAACTAACTAACTAAGTTGTTAAGTTGTTGAGTGGTTAAGTGGTTAAGTTGTTCAGTTGTTAAGTTGTTCAG
>BGPT01002351.1:10897-23108 GCA_003297045.1 Symbiodinium sp. clade C Y103 | reverse complement strand
AAGTGGTTAAGTTGTTCAGTTGTTAAGTTGTTCAGTTGTTCAATTGTTAAGTTGTTAAGTTGTTAGTTCAGTTAGTTAACTGACATGTCAAAATGTGCTGAAAACCCTCAGTTTTTGACACTTTTGACTTCCAAATGTGCTTNGTTTTTAACACTTTTTACTTCCAAATGTGCTTCGCGCCACAACGGCGTGCAATTTTTCATCTCTCATCTGCCGAGATGTCTCCGCACCCGCCGCTTTAGGGAGCCTACTGTTCGACCCTCCGGAGCCACAAAACATTGGAAAAACACAGAGTTTCGCGACTTTCCTACCTTTTCGCGCACCTGCATCTTCTCCCCTTCTGACTTTCTCATCTCTTATCTTCTCTCTTCTGACTTTCTCATCTCTGATCTTCCCACTTCTGACTTTTCTCACCTCTGCTTTTCAACTGTCCATATTGTCGGAAGTTTCACTTCTAAACTTCCTTCGACTATCACTGTTGTACCATCATCATAAAGTTATACCAGCTCTCCCCACAAAGATAGAAAAGTAAACTCCCACTAAAATAATGAACATTGGCTCTTCTAACTATTCTTTGGGATGGCTATTCTCTCCTATGGTTATCACATGGGTGTTGAATGGCTATTCACAGCCATTAATCGTTCAGCCGTTGTGTTTCACGAGTATTGATGCTTGGAAATGCTTATTGAGTCAGTGCTCATGTTTAGTCAATAGTCATCAGTCAAAATCTGGTTGTAATCTGATTCCTGCGGTCTACATGTGACCAGGAGCAATGAACCATACAGCAAGCTCCTAGCCAACTCCTGGCTCATGGATGATGTTAAAAATAGTAATGTAGGTTGCCCAAGTTGCTAAACCGCCTAGTTTGGGATGGTTTACACCATCTGTTTATTGTAAAATTGGGGCTGGTTTATTTTTGGGCAAGCCACATTACTTGATTAAGCCATTAAGTCCTCCACAGCCTATGAGATGATCAGAGTGTTCCATGGCTTAAGTGGTTCAACTGCAGTGCTAACGTTGTCCCAAATGTTTGTGAGGGACGGTGCTAGTGGCTCATGGTTCAATCTCTGCCTGCGCCAATGATCTGGCATCTGCATAGAGGAGCTTGATCTCCGCAATAATCGCCTTGGCTACCAGGCGACGGCCGCCACAAGCTATTGGGTAACCCACCTTGTACCAGAAATCGCCAGTGCAAGTTCTCTATGAAGGTTTTGTAGTGGGTGTAGCCTACATTCATTAAGCATGCTTTTTCATTCATTATCAATGATCATAAAACCGCTATAAACCAGGACTGCTCCCAATCCACTATTACAAATCGTGTCACATCAACATTAATCAGAGATGTGCCAAAAGATCCACCGTCAAAGATCCACCCACACAAAGGGATCCCGCAGCGAAACATATATGTTTGGGTAAAAAAGGAAAAAACAATTTCCACGGCCTCCACAAGGCCTCCGAAAAGGCCCGGGAAGGGCCGCCAGGACGACCTCCCTTCGTCGGCGTTGAAGAACCAGCCCTGGGGGTGCTGGAAATAGCACCCCCACAGGGCGGGCTCCGACAGAGAGGGGTCCGACCGTACCTGCGCAGCAACAACACAAAACACAACCACAACACAACGAACCAAAAACACAAAACACAAACCCCGAACCACAAGAACATACAACAAACAAAAACACAAACCAAAACACAAACAAACAACCAACAACCAACNCCCCGAACCACAAGAACATACAACAAACAAAAACACAAACCAAAACACAAACAAACAACCAACAACCAACAAGGTGGAGCCTCATCGCCATCCACGGAGTCTTCATGCAGGCTGGCCAGATTTTCGCTGGTCAAGTTTGGCCAGGGGCCAAACACCTGACACCGATGAGCTAATGAGTTCAGCAACAAACATTGATAACCTCGAGAACCACTGAGAATCATCAAGAACCGCTGAGATCATCCATAACCATCAATAACCATTGACANGAGCTAATGAGTTCAGCAACAAACATTGATAACCTCGAGAACCACTGAGAATCATCAAGAACCGCTGAGATCATCCATAACCATCAATAACCATTGACAATTCTTCAAAAAATAGCGTCAATGATTTGATCATGTATACCTTATAAAACCATGGATGGCATAATGATGGTATAATGATGGTNATCAATAACCATTGACAATTCTTCAAAAAATAGCGTCAATGATTTGATCATGTATACCTTATAAAACCATGGATGGCATAATGATGGTATAATGATGGTATAATGATGGTGTAACAATGGTGGTTTATAATGGTATATAACGATATAGCAATGGTACGCAATGGTATATTAATGGTTTATAATGGTGGCGTCGGTCTATAAATGCATGGCGATATATATATATATATGTGTGTGGGTGTTACCAAGACAGACATAATGTATATAGATATGGACTATGATATATGTTTGGGTAAAAAAGGAAACAAGAGAAGCCAACGAACCCGAATGCAGATCACGCAGAAAGACACAGAAACAAACAGGATGAAGAAGGATGGTCACATAAACAAACAACTATAAACTATAAGAAAACTGTAGATCACTTGCTGCAAACGACTGGAGTGTGCAGTGTGGAGTGTAAAGTGTAGAGTGTGGGGTGTGGGGTGTAGAGTGTGCAATGTGAGGTGTGGGATGTGGAGTGTGAAGTGTGAAGTGTAGAGTGTAAAGTGTGGGGTGTGGAGTGTAGAGTGTGGGGTGTAAAATGTGGAGTGTGCAGTGTAAAGTGTAGGGTGTGGGGTGTGGAGTGTGGAGTGTGAAGTGTGGAGTGTGGAATGTAAAGTGTGGAGTGTAAAAAGCAGAGTGTGGGGTGTGAAGTGTGGAGTGTGAAGTGTAAAGTGTGAAGTGTAAAGTGTAGAGTGTGGAGTGTCGACTGTGAAGTGTGGAGTGTGAAGTGTAAAGTGTAGAGTGTAAAGTGTAGAGTGTGGATTGTGGAGTGTCAAGTGTAGAGTGTGGATTGTGGCGTGTGGAGTGTGGAGTGTGAAGTGTAAAGTGTGAAGTGTGGAGAGTGGAGTGTAAAGTGTAGAGTGTGGAGTGTGAAGTCTGGAGTGTGGAGTGTCAAGTGTGGAGTGTAAAGTGTAGAGTGTAGAGTGTGGAGTGTAAAGTGTGGAGTGTCTAGTGTAAGGTGTGGAGTGTGGAGTGCGGGGTGTAAAGTGTAGTGTGAAGTGAAGTGTAAAATGTTGAGTGTGAAGTGTAGAGTGTGGAGTGTGAAGTGTGGAGTGTAAAGTGTGGAGTGTGGAGTGTGAGGTGTGAAGTGTGGAGTGTGGAGTGTGAAGTGTAAAGTGTGGAGTGTGGAGTGTGGAGTGCAAAGTGTGGAGTGTAAAGTGTGGAGTGTAGAGTGTGAAGTGTGGAGTGTGAAGTGTGGAGTGTGGAGTGTACAGTGTGGAGTGTAAAGTTTAGAGTGTGAAGTGTGGAGTTTGAAGTGTGGAGTGTGGAGTGTAGAGTGTGGAGTGTGGAGTGTGAGGTGTGGAGTGTGGAGTGTGAAGTGTAAAGTGTGAAGTGTGAAGTGTGGAGTGCAAAGTGTGGAGTGTAAAGTGTGGAGTGTGGAGTGTAGAGTGTGAAGTGTGGAGTGTGAAGTGTGGAGTGTGGAGTGTAAAGTGTGGAGTGTAAAGTTTAGAGTGTGAAGTGTGGAGTTTGAAGTGTGGAGTGTGGAGTGTGGAGTGTAAAGTGTGGAGTGTAAAGTGTAGAGTGTGAAGTGTGGAGTGTGAAGTGTGGAGTGTGGAGTGTAAAGTGTGGAGTGTAAAGTGTAGAGTGTGAAGTGTGGAGTGTGAAGTGTGGAGTGTGGAGTGTAAAGTGTGGAGTGTAAAGTGTAGAGCGTGGAGTGTGGGGTGTGGAGTGTGGAGCATGAAGTGTAAAGTGTGAAGTGTGGAGTGTGGAGTGTAAAGTGTGGGGTGTGAAGTGTGGAGTGTGGAGTGTGGAGTGTAAAGTGTGGAGTGTGGGGTGTAGAGTGAGAAGTGTGGAGTTTGAAGCGTGGAGTGTGGAGTGTAGAGTGTGGAATGTGGAGCGTGGAGTGTGAAGGGTGGAGCGTGGAGGGTAAAGTGTGGAGTGGACTGAAACATCATCACTTTTGCAGCTTCGCCCATAGACAATGACGTTTCGATAGTCCAAACATCATCACTTTTGCAGCTCCCCCCATAGACAACGACGTTTCGACATCACGTGTCAGGAAATGCCACTCCGGCCACACCACTTGACGCAGCCCTGACAATGGGATTCGCAAAAAATACGCAACATGACACGTATAAAGTACTGCGCCTGCCACGAAAAATGAAGATGGAGGTGTCCAAAGTACTGCGCCTGCCACGAAAAATCAAACACATCTTTTGAGCACGACGCAAAAGTATTGCGCCTGCCACACAAAACGACTTTGGACACTTTTTGCAGACACGTGAGAATGTGACGAAGTGCCACGCCTGCCACACAAAACGACGTTACAACCTCTTCGGAAACCTCCAAAAAGGAAAGGTTTTGTAGCTTTCCCCAGTGGCACGGCGACGCCACAGGAAAGTCAAACAATCGAGAGAAACAGAAACACTTTAACACACAAACACTTTTACGCACAGACCCTTTTACACACAGACCCTTTTACACACAAATGCTTTTACACACAGACCCTTTTACACACAAGCGCTTTTACACACAGACCCTCTTACACACAGAAGCTTTTGCACACAGACCCTTTTACACACAGAAGCTTTTACACACAAACCCTTTTACACACAGACCCTTTTACACACAAGCGCTTTTACACACAAACACTTTTACACACAAATGCTTTTACACACAGCAGCTTTTACACACAGACGCTTTTACACACAGACCCTTTTACACACACAGACGCTTTTACACGCAGACGCTTTTACACACAAACGCTTTTACACACAAACATTCACGCACAGACCCTTTTGCACACAGACCCTTTTACACACAAATGCTTTTACACACAGACACTTTTACACACAGACGCTCTTACACACAGACCCTTTTACGCGCAGACGCTTTTACACAAAGACCCTTTTACACACAAACCCTCTTGCACACAGAAAATTTTACACGCAGACGCTCTTACACACAGAAGCTGTTACACACAGAGGCTTTTACACATAGATCCTTTTACACACAGAAGCTTTTACACACAAACCCTTTTACACACAAACCCTTTTACGCACAGACCCTTTTACACGGATCGCAACTGGTTAGTAACCCTGGTGATCGGAATTTGTCCACATTTCGTGGCTTACCCCCTCTAGAAATGGCTTATAACCATGGTTGTTAACCACTTAAGTGGGGTGACCCTTGATTTACTTCCCCTATCTGTTGGTCACCCCTGCTTTTTGATGGCGCCAACTGGGTGTTTCATCATCCATGCCTGCAATCAAAGTTGTTGCAGGGCCTGTAGACCTTAGGAAAAATGATTGGTGGCAAAGCGATTAAGATTTATAAATACACAACAAAAAAGTGGGGGTTTCCTAAAATAGGGATACCCCAAACTGGATGCTTTATAATGGAAAATCCTATCAAATATGGATGATTTCGGGGTACTGTACCCCCATTTATGGAACCCCCCAAAAGGGGTTGTCTGAAAATATAGGGTGATATCCCGATTCCATCCACTGGTTTATCATCAGTTTCCCCATTATTTCATAGCCATTTGGGGGGATACCCCATTTTCAGACACACCCAAATTGACAAACTAATTTGCACTGGGATATCGTATTCCTCAATGGCTAAAAATGAGGTTGTGAAACAACCGTTCAGCAGTCGGTCTACCAAGCAATACAACACCAGGCGGCTGTGAAACACCAGGTGGAAGATGTACAAAATGATGGATGAAAGATGTTGCCTACACTAAACCCAACATCCAAAACCCATTACTTAGATTGAATCGATCAGCATTTGCAAACAAATTGTGAGACCATTGTGGAATAGAACTGCACCAACATGCATTGGCATCTGTGTCCAGTCGGAGCTCCAGAAAATCCATAGCGTGGCACTGCTAGACACAAACTCAGCGAGCGATGGCTATGGCTCAATCATGGAGACCTGCAAAAATGTTCATTCTTACAGTTGAACCATCAATTTTTTGAACCATTCTGGCTAAGTTTCGCCAGAATGAGGAAAACTTATCTGAAGTGGGACATTGCATTCCAACATGCCTGTAGCCAAAAATCAACCGCATTACCCAAAAACCAAACACGGTAATCAAATATTGGCGAATCGGCAGAGTGAATGGTATATAGATGTCTATTACTGTGCATGATATATGTTGCCAATCATAGAAAACCATGTATAAATATATATATATATAATTTATATATATATATATATACAATACTACCCAGTTAAAATATATGTTTCCTGAAAGATGAGAACCCCCACGGAACCCACCAAACCGACCGCGTCGAGCAACGGCGCAACGGTGTGGTGCAGCAGAGTCATGGCGCAAACGTGACGAGGTTTCACAGGGCCGCCATTCATCCACAGCACATCCTGAGTTGCTGTTCTGGTTTGTTGCACTGATGACAATTGGCTTCTAAGGCTCAGGTTCCAAAACCCATGGATCTTGTCTGAGATAGAAAAACAACTTCTGAAATCGCTTGAGCAACTCATTTTCCTCATTTTTTGACCAAACATTGGGGTATTAAATCCGTAATCTTTTGACGAACCATTAGAAACTCGTGTCATATTCCCCTTGGAAAGAGCAAATTATTGCCATCTATCATTTGGAAAATTCTTTATTTACTAAACCACAAGTACCAATTCTTGAGACTCCAAACAATTTCATTGGTAAATAAACCCCCTTTGGAAGGTACAAACAAATCACTCTCTTTCAAGGCCAATCGCAAATACCCTGCAAACACATATTGGCTGGCCACTGAGTATCCCCATTTGTAGCAAAAGGTCAAAGTATCAAACTACCTATCACCAGTTGGTATACCCCCATTATTGATGGTCGATCCACTATTACTTTTTCTTGGTTAAACCACAATTATCGACGGTGTAATCCCTACCCGTCGGGTTGGTTGAGTCAGATATTGGGTTATTCAGCATGTATCAGCATCTATCCCATAAAACAGATAGAAATAGACAACATATCCAGCAAACATATATCCCATATATCCCATAAAATAAGTATAATATCTCCTATGGCTTACCATTTTGGCCTTGTTTTTGTTGGTTCAGCCTCCATTTTTCCGAGGTGCTACTCCTTCCCGCTGCAGCTGTTGCAAAAGGTCGCCCGTGACGTCGCAATGAAGGCCCTCCATGTTGGGAGTCTCCAAGGTACGACACAGGTTGACGCCCAAGACGATGTCGCCTCAAGCCATGGAAGATTCATGGAATATTCATCAAAACAATGGAAGATCAATGGACCATACTATCTTCCATATGATGGCATATTGATGGAATATTACTTGCATATTGGTTCATACCCTCAGCTAATGGCTAACAGTTTGCGAACTGCAAGCCATGGCGGCTTTGTGATTCAAGCCATTTTCAACAGTTGATTTCTCATAGCTCAAATTCCCAGAGGGCAATCAGAAGATGGTCTTGAGCATCAGAATATGGAGGCTGAAGCTTCAAAATGAGAGGAAATTCACGCAAACAGAAATGCGTTGAAACTGTAGTAGCCCTAGTAGCCCTAGTAGCCAGGTTTTTAACTTCCCAAAATTGTTGCGATTATTTGGGACGTGAATGACAATCCAGTCTTGAGGTTCTTTGGTGTTGGTCCGGATAGCTATATTCCTGCTGCACGAGGACTGCAGATTTGCTTCTCTTCAGATATCTTCAGATAGGGGGCATGGCCCAGAAATCCTGCTCTTTTTCGTGGATTAGAATCAACTCGCTGAAATTTTCTGAGCCTTTGCCATGGACACTATGACATTTGCTCAGCAAACTGCTCTTCAAACGCTTTTGGATGTCACCAAACTCATGCATTTCAGTGCTTTCCCACAGTCCCAGTAAAGGCTTCATCGTGCAACCATCTACCTATTCACCAAGGTTGTCCCAGAATAGGGTTTGACCAAAAATAGGCTACCCATAGGCCATGGCTACCAGCTTTTGGAAACATCCAAATGATATTTGTTGGTTGTATATTCCACCAATATCCATGATTTTCCCAAGCTATAACTGTTGAGGTTGGTTCACCGCAATTTGAAAGGTTAAATCCCCATTCAATCGGCCATAAGTTGAGGAAAACCTCATGAAATCAGGAGTTTGTTGGTTAAATTCCACCATCTTGACACCATACCCTTACTTTTGGGGTGCAGTTCCACTTAATGTGGATATGTAAAGCCAAATTTCTTACCGCCGTTATATCCCAACTTATGGAGTGAAACTCCAAGTATCAAGTATTGTATTGGGGATTTCCATCGCTACATCGATTTTTACCATATTGTATTGGATATCTCCCAACATTTCCATTGGATTTCCATTATCAAACACCTCCCTCAAGGCATGGTGGATGCAGGGGATACAAACACATATTTGGACCATCTAGAGTGTTTTTCATATTAGGGGGATGGGATGATACCATCTACAACTGGTTTATAGCTGGATGAATCATGTACAAGTCTTAACCATATAGTAACCACATATTAGCCATATATGTCCGGAATTTTCGGCAGATTTGAGCATTGGATCATCGGCTGAGGGGCTACCATCGCTGGCACCAGGAGTGATCTCGGTGAGGATGTATACCTAGATCCCAGGGAGCCCTGGTTAAGAACCAGGACCGGAAAACAACATTTTGATTTCACCAAGAAATTACCTTATAGTTAGAAACTAATTTGATTTATAGTTGATCTATAGTTATCTTTATATAGTTATTTGTAATTACTTATAGTGCTTTATATTCATTTATACATATAACCCCAACTTAGCCATGAGAACTTGGTATTTTTTTGGTTGGTTTTTGATAGCTAAGTAGTTGGTTTATAACAATCCTGGCAAACTGTTGCATTGAAAAGGTGGAGATATAACTCAAAGGTTGGATGGGTGAAACCCAGAAAAAGTTGGAGAACGGTTGATGTCAGGGCAAAGAAAACAGGAAACCACAGTTCTTTGACCATGAAACCCGGATCTGTGTTGAAAAAAACTCACCAACTCTGTGGTCTAGTGTATTGACAGCTTTGCTGTGACTTGAATCTCCACAAGGTTTCAACGCATCAACAGCAAAGAGCAAACATCAAAGGACGATCAACATAGACATACATCTAAAAACTTGACAACCGCAATGTAAAAATCTAGACCCCGAAAACACTCTCATATTAGGGCAAATTGGGTAAATAAAGAAACCAAATAACAAATTTCCTTCCCTTGTAGTTCTCATTTACTTGTAGTAGGTTGGAGCACCCCTGCTTATCATGCCATTTCTTGACAAGGTGATTCACATCACAAGGTCACCACAGCCGCACTTCCCACTTGCTGGCTCCCAAAGTAACGATTGCCGATTTCCCTGAGTTTTTTGGAACCAGAAAGAACCAAACCCAAACATAAGCGAATTCGATCTCCCAGCACAATATGGTGGGTTAGGGTTGATGAGAGGACTGAACCCAACCCCTCTGAGGCCGTGTCCGCCCGGCGAAAGTGCCTTGGACATGAGTCGACCGAACCATGAACTTTCACCGACTATCATCCAGCAATTTAACATGGCCATTTATAGATGAATTATATACCTATGAAAAATGGTGATTTTCCATCGCTATGTAAATTACCAGAGGGTAATTCAGAATGCTTTTGCAAAGTGATTTTGCAGATTGACTAGGCATCTCATGGATTTCAAAATCGCAGCTGAAGACCCTCAGTTTTAAGCTGTCGATCTTTGGGTATGGGTCAACACCCTGGTACTTTCGTGAACACCAAACAATCTTGGGGAAACGGATGATAATTCTAAGGGATATTCATCCCCACAAACATTCTTCCGACAAGTATTGAATCATCCCCATGTAGACTAGCCGTTTTTGTGGCCGATCTTCCTCCACATATGACTATAATCTCGATTGCATACATACTTCTAATCCTCAAATCTCTGTGCTTCATATCACCATTCAGTTGAATAATTACGAAACATGCCCAGTATATCAGGGGATACCAATACCACAAGCAACTTCCATTGGGGACGGTTTCTGGCTTTGTAGATTCTCCATTATATAGGCTTGTGAAGAAATAGGGAATACCCCCAATTGAAAATTGAATGGGGGAAAACTGAAAAATGACGATCAACCATCAAATTTGGTTGTTTTCCTATAATTGTCACACAAACCTTACGTTGCAGTTGGTCAAAGGCCCTCCCAAGAACAAGAAAAAACCACTCCGGATCACTCGAGTGATGCATTTCTTGTTGCGAACATTTATCAGGAAAATGCAAGTAGAATGACGAACAATCCGTGATCTGCAGTTAGGATGGATACTTGGGATGTATTGGCTGTCAGTCACACAGCCAAAAAGGATTCAAAACCTTGGGGGCCCCTTGTGACCCCCAGAATAGCTGGCAAATGGATGTTCATTCCCCCCCAACCCCATCAATATACTCAATAATACCACCGTGATATAGGCCGAATATCACAGATGTTGATCCATCCAAAAATAGATTTGGATCCATCCCAATATATACCCAATCTGCAGCAATAGATTTTGATCCCCCATTTATAGATGTTTTTTCCAGCTACAAAATTCCATTGATAAGTGTTTTTCCATTGCCTTCCCTTCGCAGCTCGAGTTTCCACACGCGGCTTTGGCCTCAATGAAGGCGCGGATGGCGATATTGTCGATGCTCGATGCCTAGGTGGACAACGCTTGAAAAAGGATCAACCCAAGAAAAACCAAGGAAAATTGTGGTTTAATGGGGATTTCATGGGATTCAATCATCTTGTAATCCAGTGATATACGGTTTAAGACTTACAAGGTGAGGTCTTTGTAAGTAAATTATGCGAATTTCTTGGTTGAGTTTCACCCCACGAATACGTGATGTTCGTTGTATCCCCCCGGTCCTAGTTTTAAATGTGAATCATGTTGTAACACCACGGGATCCCGCAGGTGGGGCATACAACCAGAGACGACTTTTTCAACTTTCAGCTGCTTTTGAGTGGTGTTTTTCCTCCCAAGGATTGATCTACCAATGTCAGAATGACGCCTAGCAGTGTCTCCCCTCCTTCTGCAGCTGATGGAGCTGGAATTCTTGAATTTCCATATTAATGGAATAGATACAGGTTTCTATTTGCAATGACATCAACACGTGTCAAGTCCAGGAATCACATTTCTACTTGTCCTTTAGGGAACAACTCAAACCGATAAAATGGATTAGATGAATATTTTGATTGGAGGTAATTCTTGTTGATTTCTTCAAGACACTAAACAATGGAGGTTTCCTGAAATAGGGGTACCCCCAAATCATCCACTATTATTTGGGATCTTCCAGTATTAACCATCCATGTTGGGGGTACTGTACGCCCATGACTTAGGAAACATATGGGGCCTCCGTGCCCTTTCGGAGTTTTTCAAACGCCTTGTGGTTTCAGCAACGGATGAACTCTGATCAGCATCCTGGAATGAGACACCAGACATGGTATGATGGTAATGATACTTCAATGGGCATGCTCATGGGAACCTGATAAAACTGAAGAAACATGATTCACTCTTGTCATTACCATTGAATGGTCCCATGTTTCTTCTACACGATTCCCAGGATTAAAAAACCTTCCTCCCACCACTGAGTCAGCGGCAGAGGATTCAGAACTTCGCTTGGTCACCAGCAACATGCCCGGTCTCACCCGGTTGACGCTAACCTGGTCACCATCACACTTTCATCCTCCCTGTGAATTCTTGGTCAACCATTCAGGAATTGAAGCCACTTCGAACATGTCAGGTTCATCCCACAAATACATCGATAACATCACCAACACACCAAATCAAATAAACAACATAGTATCAAAATCAAACGAACAAATCCACCGACCCCGGCCGACGCAAGGGGGAGCGCGTCAGGGAAAAAGAGATTTTGACACATGGAACAACAACGACAACGACAACGCGACTAGTGGTGGTAACAATAACAACAACACCACCACCACCAACAACAACACCACCAACACCAACACCAACACCAACACCAACAACAACAACAACAACAACAACAACAACAACAACAACAACAACAACAACAACAACAACAACAACAACAA
>BGPT01002350.1:69952-91142 GCA_003297045.1 Symbiodinium sp. clade C Y103 | reverse complement strand
GCGTAGCTTGGCGTCTGAATGCTTCATCTTGCGATAAAATGTAAGTTAGTCAATCTCAATCCACAATATGACACAAGTTGCAAGTCTATTTTTGCTAAACAGTTGGCCAAATTCAGTAGGCCAGGTGGGACATAGTACTCACATGTTTCGGCCATGAAACACCCAGTGGTTTCTTGCAGGGTATAGGTACTGAACTGTATCCAAAACACCGATGTGCAGAAAAAACACTGGATTAGCAAAAATTGCAGTTTGGAGAAAAAATCGCAGTTTCAAGGAAAAAATCTATTTTTTGAGAAACAACAGTTTTTTCGCACCGTAGGAAGTTGCAGGTATCATCTGAGCACCCTGTTTCAACATTGTTGGTTCATGTTGGTTCTGCCGTTGTTTTTTTGGACCTGTTCATAAAACATTTCAGGAATACCCATCATCCCACATGATCCGTAAAACTATTTCATGTTTGGGTTATCTAATCAAAAATCCATAAAAAACAATACCATCTGTTTGTTCATCCTTCATCATGTCAGGGTTAATATCAGATACATCCCCACTTTGTTGTTATGACTGGAACAAAAACAATTTTTGATCATTTTTGTTTTTGTTTCTTGCAAATTTGTGTCCAAATGTTCCACCGGTTCTTGACTTAACTGATTCAAAGGTCCAATTTGGTGCGATATTGGGATGATCTATAAAATTGTTGTCAGTGTTCAAATTCAACATTTTTTGCTAGATTGATACCTATGCCGCCTATGCCTAGTCATGAAGTATTCGTCCATTTTAGCCAGTGTACAGGGCAGCCATCACCAAATGATTATATTGATAATAGTGGCCCACTTGCGAAAGGCTTTTCCAGGCACATGTATTTGGAATTTTTGTTGATCCATCATCCATCTGCAACTGCATGGCGGAATGGTATGTTCAATATTCCCAGACCCCTGCATGGACAACGACATATTACAGCAACCCAGAAGAGGATAGAACAGTTGGAAACCCAGAAAGCATGAAAACAAACCATCATTTATGCATAAATATTTGCCATCCTAAAATATTCTTCAGCATTTCTTTGGAAGGTTTCCGTATGTGGCAACCTGGCCACTTTTTGTTGGTCTGCAGGGTTCAGTCTCCCAGGTTGCCCGGTTCATTTCCAGGTTCAGTCTCCCGTTGGTGAATCCAAACGCTGCCCCATTGGAGGTGGGGAATGATTCTCGGCGGAACGGAACAAGTGGAGGTGTAATAGATGTAGGTGTGTGTAGACTGTATGCATATATATATATATATCTATATGGAGGTTTCCTAAAATAGGGGTACCCCCAAATCATCCATTTTAATGGGATTTTCCATTATAAACCATCCATTTTTTGGTACCCCCATATTGGGAAACCCTCATGTATATATATATATATACATTATATATCTATAGATATTTAAAAAGATAATCATAATATATATATATATATGTATATCTTTGTAGAATCATCTAATTATATATATATATATGTGGTTGCTGCCACTGTGCACACCACGCATTTTTGATTTGCAATATCTTATTGCCAGAGTGTCCAGAGTTTTGAGTCTAAACATCCCAGTTTTAGGTATCCAACGGTACGAGCCAGCTCCTCCGCAATGAGTTTTTGACGGGGATTTGGTTGCAGGGAATCATCTAACATCAGCCAGGATATTCGGCCTAGTTATGATTTGATATATATATATATATATCTATATTTATAGTTCTAGAATATATATATATATATTTAAAATATATAATTATATATATATATCCTCCAAGAAATTTCAATATCCCGATTGTGTTGTGTGGATGCAAATTCGTGAGAGAGCTGACATTCTGAGTTCACCCCTTGGCCCATGGGTTTGGCAACACTTTGAATTGACCATGTGGAATGTTAAATGCCAAATCAAGCAGACTTCACGAAATTCAAGTGTCCTGATAAGTTAGGAGCTTTAAATTGTGGCATTTGTTGGTTTTGCATTCCTACTGGGATGACTAGTGCCCATTGACTTGTTTTGTTTGGTTTGGGGACGGGGTGAGAAGGACAAACGCGTGTTCGAGAATGCCCACTTGGCTTGATTAGTAATCCCTTCCCACTGGCACCCTTATGGAGTGTTGAATATTGAGAGATATTAGGGGGATAGAATCAATCACAGATTTCACTATTTGATTGGCAATTCTTTAAGATTCATCCCCATTTGCAGCCACACCCACATGTTCAAAGCCGCATGCCCTGTGACTTGTCCAGCGTCTTTGTTGGTTCAGAAAAAGCCATGGTCTGTAGCTCTCCTTTCCACGTCACTGAGGACACCGAAAGGTCTGGTTTGTGGCTTTTGCCTGTGTCTTGTCGTTGTATTTCTCGCATTGACAGGTGGTTGGGACCTGTGGGATCTACTCGAATCCGCTCGGCGTATTCCGCCCGCTTTTTCACGAAAAATGTCAATCCCTGATTCATAAAGTCTTAGTTGAATAATTAGGTGGATTTGCTGAAGAGAGTGTTCATTTTCCCAATGGGAAATCTGCTACTTTGGGAATGAATTAAGGGAACATGTTTTGAATTTGTTTGGGAGTTCCTGAATCAACTCCTGGATTAGGGGGCTTTTAAAATTGCTACATAGTTGCTACCAAACTAATATCCCCCCCATATCCCCCCCATTCAACTGTCCGGGGGAATCATCATATCGTGACCTTGCCCTGGACA
The DNA here is from genome assembly GCA_003297045.1 of Symbiodinium sp. clade C Y103. Taxonomy (NCBI): domain Eukaryota; class Dinophyceae; order Suessiales; family Symbiodiniaceae; genus Cladocopium; species Cladocopium sp. clade C. Next base: position 88,437 of record BGPT01002350.1, on the reverse strand, counting down.
GCCGATGTAGGTAATGATAGATGAGCAGTGGTTGCTAAACCCCGGCTGGTTGATGATTGTACGGGATCATGCTGCCCAAGATATTGGGGATTATAGTAATCCATCACGGGAATCCTATCAACCAGCCAGTATAGAGGGGCTACAGAGAGATTTGAACACTGCTCAGATGGGTGAATTGTAAACCTCTGATCAAACGTGGCTTGCTGGACAACCCACCATTTGCAGATGATTTTCCAATTAACATCTCCATTTTGGGGATTTCTCATTGCCACGTTTGACTACCGGATGGTAGATCATTATTTTTTTGAATATCCCAAGTTGCACTTAGTATCCCACCAATTCCCACCATTTGTTGGTTGACATATTATCAGCATTCCCTGCGGGGTATCCATTTTGATTGGTATCCCCATCATTCCCATATTTGCATGCAGCGAATATCCTGACAATCCCGATACCCTGGAAGCCGGCTGTGCACATCAAAATGGTGTTGCTTGATGTTCATCCCTCTAAACATGGTATCCCGGGTCTTTACCCTTTTTGGCTGATTGATACCAGAAAAAAAACATCAGAATCCATGGAACATCTGGAGACCTGCCATGATGGCAGCTCCAATGATCATTGTTTTTTTTGGAGTAGGACCACGGCAGGCGACCACGGGCGTAGTATGGATCCAATCATTGCAGTTCTCTTGAACAATTCCACCAATATCATTTCAGCTCGTGCTGGCTGGTGATTTTGGACTTATCATATATATATATATATATATACATTATATTTATATTACGAACATATAATATACAGACCCTCTGGCAATCAAACATGGTTTGCCGGAAAACTCACTGTTTAGTTCCTTCGGTTACCAGCAGTTTTTCGGCCCAGGTCTTTGTGAATCACAGCTGCTTCCCCAACGTTTGGAGCCCAGGTCTGTGACCGAACGACATGGTTTTTCGGGCCAGTGGAAAAGCCATGGGCCATAGGTTTTCCAAGGAAATGACCTGCAAATATAGTGGATTCTATGGATTTTCCAGATCGTAAGTTTATGTAAGTTTTGCGTTTAGGGTAATCTTGAATCCCTTCGAGTTCAGGAGACATCTTCGGAAAGATATTTTCCAATGATCGATTGATTTCCATGTTAAATCCATTTATATATCCATATATCGCATGCATATCCCATTAAATCAAATCCCTTCAAATCCCTTTAAATCCCTTTAAAATGGTTTGCCGATGGTTTGCCAGTTTTCACTTTTCACTGTGTAGAAAAATTGGCCTTGAAAAAATCCGGACGCGTGTCGATCACGCAGCATTAGCATTGATTCGTCGTAAAACAACATATTCCATGGTCAAATAGGCATCTTCACAAGGGGACAGAAGCATATTTTGATGCTTCATGGCTTAGATAATCAGAAAAAACGCATGTTTGTATTTTCCAGCCATCTGGTTTGCAGTAGAATGTTTTTTTTGTTTCGTTTGGGATGGAATTGAACAATATTGAACATGCGTTGCGGGTATCAAATCCCCACAGCCTGCATACCATGGCATCGTATGTGCTGACGTCCGAAGTGCTTGGATCGCTGGAGCAGTTGAAGGATTTCGTGCGCCAAGTCCCTGCAGATGCTTGGGCCGCTTGGCGATGGGCCTGACTTGGGCATATTGCCAGGTATATTTGTTCCTTCCCACTGTTTCCCAAAATGACCGTTTCAATAATTATATGTTCTGGATCCGTGTGACACTCTTAAACATCCTTGGGTAACACGGCAAAACTGAAGAACTAACTTTCAAATCTTCAATATGCGTGTAAATCCATCCGAGCTAACATTCAAAACTGAAGAACTGAAAAACTGAATAACTAACTTTCAATATTTTAAGAAAATCCATCCGATCGCCAACTGCTTATTTTGTGCTTGGCTGAGGCGGCCTATCTGAGTTTCTGGAAGGTGGAGATACCCCAGCTGCTGAAACTGTCAGCCAACAGCCTCAGCAAGGCGAAGTTCCCAGCGAGTTGGCAACAGGCGCGGATGGGATAAGGATTCAACCGAAATTGTTAAACAATAATTGACATAGCTATGGAAAATGGTTAGTGTAGTTTTGATTTGCTTGCTAGAAATGGATATGTAGACATGGTGGTGTTTCATAGGTTTGTTGACTTGTGAATGGGTGGTTGCTAGTGGTGTTTTTCTTTTCACTAGTATTGATCCTTCTCAAGAAGTCGTGTTTGAAAGTTGTTTCTTATACCAGCGCAGGTTTTGATATGACCCAACAAACACGGAGATAACTCGCTCATGAAGAAGTATTGTACATGAATAAAGGGACAACCATCAGGGTTAAGACGGTTAAGATCAAAAAAGCATGGCCCAAGTTGTGGTCGGATGTTTTGATCTCTTCCGGTACTCCATGGAGATGTTCCACAGAAGACCCATGGATTTGGGGTATCTCCAGGTTTATTCAATCCGGATTTCCATGTTTCCTTACCAGTACAGAACTATAAGCTGAACATATATGTTGATATATGTTGGTATGTATTCAGAATTACATTAACGATTGATCATTATTACATGAACGATCATTGAACGATTATTCATCATTGTATTGCTGTTCGAGATTAATAGAACACCACACACATCATACAGTGCCCTGAGAATCGGAAACTAGTCTTTCAACCCGCATGGAAGGGTTTGCACCAGTTGTAGCGCAATATAATGTAATATATGTTCGGTTGAAACATGACTTTCCTCGTAGAATTGGCGGTTTCCAGGGTCTATATATCTTGGTTTGGGGGAACGGTAAAAGTAATTAATGACATCGACTAAGTTACGACATGTTGTTTTGCTTATTTCTTTCAAAATAGGTATCGGTATCAACCATTTCTTTATGTGTTCACCATACAATGTCAAATCATGTAAAATCCTCACTATTTATTATATCCCTAGTTGCTGGGTCAAATCCCCATTAAATCCCCATGAAAGAAATAACAATTCAATCACCTTTGAATCTTCCATTTTCTTGCTTAACTCAGTCTCCAGAGATCTCCAGAGTCATTAATATAGTAATTTTATATTAGGTTAATATCATTAAATCCCCATGAAGTATATGATGAAAATTCATGAAAATCCGTAAATCCACCATGTTGTGTTCTTGCTGAACTCCCCCATCAATCCCTGATTCCAGGCCACTGAGTTCTCCCTCGGCGACTGGTTGGACGCTGCGCCGCTCTTGGCCGCCGCCTTGTGCGCCACCGTGACGCCGCTGGCGCTCGTTGCGGCACCGAGTTCTCAGTCGACGTCGGTGGAGCTGAGGGAAAGCTGGTGGATCACCCGGGATCTGCTGCTAAGAGGTGGGGAGGGGAGGATTATAGTGCTACTGGTATGTGTTTTTCAAGTGTGTGCGTTTTGTAAATTGTTGTTTCTTTATGAACATTTTTTGAAATTGTGGTCTGTTTGAATTTTATTATGCGCATGTGTCATATGTTGTTACATGTTATTAATGTTGCTAAGTTTGTCAGATAGTAATAATTTTAGAAAGATCATTGTACGCCACAAAGCTTGGAGACCTTTTTGGAATGGCACGTGCATGGCGTGATTTAGGGCTGGACGCTTCGCAAACGAGTGGGAAATTGATATGTACGATAGTTTTCATGTTTCATTCTGATCTATTGCAGTCTAGCCATCAGAACTTGATGTCCTTTATTCCATCAATAATTTGGACCCATGGAGGAGCCTGCATGCATCCAAACAATTATTGGGGACATCGCTTCATTGCGCCACAATTACATTTGGATTTCCTCATGGACATACCTTTTCATTTCCCTCAAGATATTGCGTTATAAACTACAAAACCAACTGTGTTTTCCCTGCAGGAGGATTTTACATGCTACTTTTTGGTTGGGTCATCATGAAAAAGATGTGATAGATGTAGGTGATTGTAGGTGTGTGTGTGTATATATCATATTGATTATAATTAATGACGAAAACATGACTAGAATGAAGCTTGAAATCAAAGCGATTCCTAATTTGCCCGAATCCATTTCTGTGTTTTTTGAAGTGTCCGGCTTTTTCGGATACGCTCTGGTAATCAAACATGGTTTGTTGGAAAATCCACCATTTAGTCCATGATTTTCCCTGCTATCAACCATCTATGGGGCTTTTCCAACCGTGTTTGATTTCCACGTTGCGCAAAGCAATATTCCAGCATCAGACCAGTACCATTCATAGTCCATGCAAATTCCAGTCAAATTCCACGAGTTTTCCCCTACATCCCCATTTTTTAGCATGTTGGTTTCTACATATTTTTACATGTTTTCACCACGCAATGCACCGGCAGGCATGGGCCTGTGCTTCTTCTGTGGCTTCCTGGTATCTGCTGACGCTCGGTGGAGCGAGCATGGCAGCGGTACAAAACCATGGGATATTGAGGGAATATGGACAACAACATGGGGATATATTGGGATTTAATGGAATGATATTTTAAGAATAGGGATAAAATCATTGGTGTCGTTGTTCAAGGAGTTTATAAATCTAATATTGCATGAAATATTGCGGGTGTTGAAGGCTACAGCGATTCAACTTGCAGAGTAAACGTATGCGATCCAGGATGCTGACATCCATTTGGGATCAAAAACACCCACTTCATCCCTATGGGTGTTGGTCAAAAGTCAACAAGTCACAGCCAAGAAAGCATTTCGGCGTTACTGCCATTCCTGTGATTTGCTGCTCAACATCTCCAGTACAGAATCCCTATCAACCCAGGTGTTCGGCTTCAAGTACAATGTTTGAGGCTAGAACTCTCATCAGTGTTTGCCACAGGCCCATAATAGGATCTAAAACTGTGTCTCAAATCCAATGTCAACCTCACACTAGTCTACCGTTTTCAATATCGGTAAATAATGGGATAACAACGGGATAAACATGGATAAATCATCTACCAACTGGTGGTTTGGATTCTTCCATCCACAAGTGGCTCTCAACAAACCCAGCTTAGGTCCAACATCGCGCCCTTTGGGGTTCCTTGGGTCTATCCCCGTTGCCGGGTCGCTCCCGTCGCCCCACGCCCTTGTTCAACGATGTGATCGGGCTGGGCTATGGAGACTGGCAGCTGGAGTGACTAAGCCAAGTTGGATGTGCACCCCAAACAGTTGCTGGGAATACTTTCTACACATAGATAAGATGAGACAAGATAAGATAGGATGGAATAGGATAGGATAGGTTAGGATAGGATATAGGATAGGATAGGATAGGATAGGATAGATATATAAACACATGGTCACTGAAACATATTATAATATATTATAATAAGAAGTGGACATATCCCATGTATATCCAATTTAAGTTTCATTTTTTTAGATGATGGTGAGTGTGGAGAAGTCAGCCAGAGTTGTACCATCCCAAAGTTCATGGGGGACTACATCATCCCGCTGAAAACAATATTTTCTTTTTTTTCCTTTATTCATTCCATGGTAAACGAGCAGGTGAACATGCGAATACGATGTAGATCCTTGTGTGTTTCCATCCATTTTGGGTGTGGGTTGTTCACAAACCTCTCACGATTCCAAGCCGCAAATCAAGCGCTCAACCAGTGGTGAGGCTAGTCAGCTGGCTGGGCGTAACCTTCTCGGTGCAACTGATGGTGGGCAAATATCAGAGCTGTTTCTTCGTGGCATTTCTGTGGGCTGCCTACCTCTCCATCATCAACCTGCAGGAGATCCGATTGCGGAATCTGATGACATATGCCAAGACGAGACCAAATGGGGGTTTCCTTACTAAAATGGAGGTACCCCCCAATCCAAAATTAGATCATCGTGGTATTGAAACCTATGGTTTTGTGGACCCCCTGTTTTAGGAAACCCTCAAATGTAAATGAATCAAAGGTATAAAAAAGAACATATTATGCCAACAGTAGTGCAGGAGGGAGGGAAAGAAGTCAGGAAGGAGGCGCCAAATCTAGAAAAAAAAACATGGTCCTCTTTGTGGAGCTAAACGCCATGACTATGACTGAACCTACTTTTGATAGATCGTATCCATGGTGCTTGGCATGTCTACCATCATTTCCATCGAAACCAATGGGTCAATGACCGCTGTCAGGCTCCCTTCACCTTCAGCTATGGATGGGAATGGCTCACCTGCGAGGTCGCCTTCCTGGTGATCTTCCTGTGCCCTGTCGTGGGCACGCGCTTCAGTCGCCAGGCGGATGGTAAGGCGGGTGGGAGCGGGGTGCTAAGAGCGGTGGAACTGTAGTACTGAAAGGTAGAATGGGGCAAACAAGAATACTTGGCAGAACAGTTTCTTGCCACTTTGGTTAGGCCTGAACTGATGATTCAATATAGTTTATTGTTTCATTGAGATTGAAATATTGCTGTATGCCCATGATATGTAAACTGTATGCCATAATATGTGCCCCAGGATGATCCATTCACCGAAATAAACCTTATCAGCCTGGCTTCAAGGAATGTCAGCCATCGGGGTGAAGCCAGTGAGATTTCCATATCGAACATCCCAGGCCCTCCCTTAGGCGAGCCCAGTGGCCTGAGGTAGCTGGACGCCACCCTCCAAATTGGTCCTGTGGTTGATTCGATGGTGCGCCTTTCGATTGCTGCTTGGTGCTGGCATGTCCAAGGTGGGCTGGTTCTTGCTGAGTGGTTGGACCCTTTTTTACATATGGGCCTTTGGGGTTGTCTGGAAACAGGGATGGCAAGAACATGGCAATTTTGAGGTGGAAACTGATGATTCACCATCAGTTTTTTTTTTGATACCCTATTTTCAGACAAACCCATATATGTTTTGGAATGAGAAAAACGAGTCATTATGACATTGTGGCACAGAATGACGAAGTGGGAGAGTAGTTGACTGGGTTGCCCATGAACTACAAGGTATGGATCAGGTATAGCTCAACAAAGCAAGGGTTTTGACATTTGAGCAATGAGCAAACTTGAGCAAACCCCTGGTTGATGAGTTATTGTTGTTGGAAACAAACTGCCAACTTGATTGGGGAACATTAAATTCAAATGGGAATCCCTACAACCGAACTGGTGCCAGAGGGCTTGGAACACACCCGTAGCCTCAGTTTTCGCCTGCAACTTTGGTGAGGGCTGGCTCATGAACCCCTCACCAAATCAACGAAAAGGTTGAATTCAAGCACCAGTTTTTAGCCAAGAAACACCTCATCAGACCGCATCATTTGTGACAAGTCCTTTGCCACCTTCTTGGTCAGGTCCAATCATCCAAACAATGCTGCCAGGTGGGCCGGAATTCCAGCGCATGCTGGCGGAAACTCACGTGCACAACCACGCACTACTTCACCCAGCCCATTCCCAACCCGCTGTCGTGGTACATGCATCATCTCCCTGACAGCTTTCACCGGATGGAGGCTGGGTCCGCTAGGTGAGATGGCTAGCCTTGGGAGTCTTTACCGGTCAAATATCAGTGTTTGTGGTTCCATAAACAGTTGTACATAACTCTTATCACCCCAGAAAGTGAGTTTATGGAGGAAACATAAGGACCCCTGATCCTGTTGGAACAGTTGAGACATAAAACTTGCTGGGTTTTCTTTGGCACGGCCCCAGGCCATCTCAAAGCTTTGGTGAATCTCCAAGAGTTGAGTAAGCCAAAAGCACCACCACGAACATGGCAGGAGAAGATTATTCAGCAACTATTCTGTCCATTTTTGGGGAGTCAGATGTTTCCCTTCACTACCAAGCACTAGTCTTTGCTGGTAGCTGGCCACTGGTAGAATGGCAGCTTAATAGCCGCTAATTATTGTTTTATTTTTTGCATATTATCCAGTGGTTTTGTATCACCAGGTAGATATCCCCTTCCCTCGAAAAACGAAGACCTATTTTTTTGTGGGTATTTGCAAGGTATCACCTTTTATTCTATATATTTCTATATGATCTATTGGGCGAAACACATGTGTTGAAACATGTGCTGCAAAAAACAGCCTCAGGTGGCCTTAACCTTTCTGGAACAACTGGTGCTTCCCTTCGCGATGCTGGTGCCCTTGCGCTGCTGTCGCCTGCTGGCGGGGCTTCTGGAGATCATTTTTCAAGCCGGCATTGCGCCTCGGAGTTTGCTGTGTCCAGGTCTCAACTTGGAGGTATCAACCAAGAGGAATAAGCAGAAATAGCCAATGATATCATTGGATCCCCATGGATCCAGCCGTAGCTTCTGAAAGGAAGTACGACTGGGGTATGATGACTAGGGCTTAGCCGTACCTTCTCAGACAGTGTTTGGATCCATAGGGGATTATATGCAACCAATGAATAATGGCAAAATGAAGGGATCAACCAACAATCATAAGGATACAGTGGGAAGATGATGGATAGTTACCAGCAATCTGATATTTGGGTGTGTCTGAAAATGGAACCCCCCTATCCCCAAAATGGAATCTGTCACAAGATGCTGCTCATCCATTTGATCCTGATTGTCCAGTTTTTTTCTAGGCACTGCTCCTTGAAATTCCTGATGGTGGTTCTTAAAATGGTTGTTGAATATTCTATGTGACTCCTGCAAAGGTGACGGCTTTGTTTAGCATGGAGAGTCAGGTTGCTCCTCCTAACGAGATGATGGGCACGGGCAGATGTGAGGTGGGCACGGGCAACTATGCCTGGATCAATTTCATCGGAGCTTTGCCTTGCATCTCCATGTTCCTTGGTAGAATTCAGAAGGGTTCTGTCCTCTGAACGATAGTCATGGAGTTAGAAAGGGTTTTGATGATTGGACATGTCAGAATGCATGTCACTACAGATGTTTGTTAAATTTTCAGCTGATAATTGTAATGAATATACATATATTTATATGTATATATAATATATAATATATTTATTTTTACAAAAACATATATATGTTGTATAGATAATTATAGATATAGAATTGTATATGAATATGTGTTTAGATGCTGGTCCAAATTTCAACATATACAAAAGTCAACACATCTCTGTTTGAGTGGAGCATTTGAACTGAAGTAATTCATGTTCAACATTATCGGGGTGGATCCACTTGTAAAACATGCATACTGGAAGCCATGTTCTTGAAGCCCAGTTTCGAGAAGTTGTGTCGGATTGATGCAAGTTTAACGTTTCCAATGTTGTCAGCAAGTAATCTCGATATGTGTGTTTATTCAGTGTTTCCAACGCACCTTTTCATCAGAGACAAAACAAACAAGAAAGTTTCGTTTGCCCTGGCGACGAACCTTGATGACGTTTCTTGGAGTTGTAGTTTTCATGGAGTTGTGTTTATGATGGAACTCCACAAGTGGGCACCGGTATTTTGAAGGAAAATCCCACAGTTTAACGGAGCTGATCACAGCGAAACATATCGAGACAAACACCGAGGTAGCACAAAAGGGCCCCCTGCAGCAGTGAAGATAAATGCCAGCCATGTCTTACTGGTGCTTAGCAGGGAATGGGGGAATGACCTATAATAACCATTGATAATCATCCCACTCCCCCATTCCCTACTAAGCACAAGTAAGATGTTCAGGGTGTTATAATCTCCATAGTTAAACTACCATGCTTCCAACATCCTACAGGGATCTACAGGGATCTACAGGGCGCATCATCCCACTGAACTCACGAATTAAACCAAAATAAAGCAGCAAAATCCGGAGGTTCATAACCCAGTCAGAGGGAGAGGAACCCAAACATCCCAGGGCTTCCCAGGTTGGATGACGCTTTTCTGCTCTTCCTGGTGCCCTGGCCCCTGAAGTCGCGCCTGCGCCGATGCGTCGAGGACGCCCATGCAGCCGAGGCTGAGGCAAGCGGCCGTGCCAAGAAGATGCTGAAGGGAGGTCACTGGTCAGACACGGCCGTCAGATGGGGCCCACACGTGTGCCCTGGATTGTAAAAAGAGACGGGAACAACAATAATTGCGGTTTAAATGACATCATTGTGACAAATCCCGCTTTTTGGGGGAATCGAATTCCATAAGCATTTCCAGGAGGAAAATCATCTTCCCCAAATTCCCAAACCGTCCATAATAAGCGTGTGGGTTTTATTTTGCTGGTTGAGGGTTGAAAAAAAAACGCCCAACAACAGGGATCCCAGCATTAGCGATAGCTAGCTAAGACCGAAGAGGGTTTCTTGCAGCATGGTTCCAGCATGGTTCAGGCCAAGGTGTTCATCAGATTGGGCAAGGATTTGACTCATCACAGCTGACTCAGCATGAAACAACATAGATTAAATACATGACTATTACCCTCTGGTAATGTAACAGTTTGCTATTGAACATGGCCATAGAAATAGTGGATTTTCCCATCAAAAATGGTGATTTCCCATAGTTATGTAGCACTTTACCAGAGGGTACCAATTGTTGTCACCCAAGTAATTGGCAGTACCCAAGCATTGGATTTTTTCCCTTCGCCTGGCCCGGTTTCAGCCGTAAGGCCAATGCCCCATGGGTATTCTCTGGGTTTGTCCGGGGACGGAGCTCGAAAATTTGATGAGTAACAAATTACCCTCTGGTTAACGTGGCAGTTGAAAATCCATCCCCCATGTAGTTCGATGATTTTCCCAGTTATCAACCTCCATTTATTTCGAGCATTTTCCATGGCCACCCCCATCTGAAGATATCTAAAGAGTCCCAAGGTTATGGACTGCTGCGTTGGTGTGCCAACGTACTACTTGTGATGGTCATGGTGTACAAGTCCAAAGACCCCATCAAGGACTTTGGGACTCCTCCCTCGTTCCTCGTCCACTGAACAGCTATGGGAAATGGGTCAAAATCAGTGAAAAAAATGTGAGATTTATGACTCTGATCTGTATATGTATCATCAAATGGTGCATATTGGATGATTTTGGTTGTCCTTTTGAAACATCAAGCATCTAGAACCACTTGCTATCTAGGATGCTCTTCCCCTGGCCTGATCCAAACCATCACCTCCCTTGCTGGGAGGAGTTGTATGGACCTGCGCCATGGATCAACAGCTACGACGATTGGTTTTTGATGAATTCACAGGCGCGGGCAACTGCCCTGGACTGGGCACCATAATCATGGAACAGCATACAATGAAGCGTTTTTCAGTAGAGTACCCTCACGAAACCCACAGAACGCATTGGCGTCAGCAATGTCAGCGCAATCACTCGCAGTGTTTAAAAACCACGCTGGTAATTGAGACATATATCCTATAGCGCCAAACAGCGATCTTGCAGGGAGTCTTTGGTTTCATCAACCAACACCGCGTGCAAGTGGTGCTGCAGTACACCCACGACCCGACCCCCAGCGCTGCAAGTGGCTGGGCAATTTCAATGAGGGAAGGTTGGGGTATCGGTCAAAATCATATGAACGGATTGGTTTCAGGCCAATCTTTGGTTGATACCAAGTCATTTGTTCCTGAAGGGACCTGTACCTGGCATACTTTCTCACCTTGTTGGCCGTATTTCAAGGCCTATGTCTATCCCCTTGTAAGTGGATCATTTCCATTCCATATCCATGTTATCTCCATTTATTATCATTCATTTCGATCATATATTGAACAATATTGAATCTATCTATATACACAAATAGATCAAAGTATATAATATAATGATATTCAATGTTATATCACATTCTGTGTTGGAACACCATTTTTGTTGGTTAAAAATCATCACACCATGAAATCGATGTCCGGTTCCCAAATCTCCACGACACCATCACCGCCATCGCCAGCACCAGGTCAGTGGATGCCTTTGGACTTCAAATGCCTTCCAGGCAGTTTAGAGAGAAGACCTTGCTTCATGTCGCCCTATCACTATCGCTTGGATGCTGAAAACTGGGAAGGTCTGAGAAGTGATGGGTGTGAACAGGGGACACAAAACATCAGATCCAACGCATTTTCAGACGAGCCCAAGTCATGATGAGTTTGCCCACAAGAAGGTTGTCCCCTAAGAGGGGGGCATCAGGACGACACAAAAACGGTTTTATCAGGAAATGAGCTAAGAAATCTAACAAGAAACAAAAAACACCTAGATGATCCTAGATGTGCGTTCTCGTTTTTTTTTCCTGGTCCATATCAATGATGATTTGCTCAAACAGGTGCTCTTTTTGTTGGGACTCGAACTACTGACTACTGCTCAAGTCTGTTAGCCAAGGTTCCTCTGGTATGCATTTTTTGTAGAAATTCAGATGGTTCCGCACCAAACAAGTTCTGACTCAACCTGCAAAGAAGAGATACCCTTTGGTAATTTAACATAATTTAACAGCTTGCTATTGTAAATGGCCCATTAGTTTGGTGATTCACCTATGATTTACATGGTGATTGTTTGCAAACTGTTAGTCATTACCAGCAGGTATTTAATCTTGATCTGCATAAGTTTGTTGCAGTTCAAGGTTTGGAGACACATGGCCGAGAAATTTGGGCCTCGTGAACTCATCTTGTGAAGGGTCATTTTTTTTGCTGGCAGAAACAGTGGCTTTAGATTCTTCTGTTTTCATGTTTTCACTGTATGAAACATAAAACCATATCCAATATAATTGAGAGATAGTCATCATCCATAAACCAGATTATGCAGAACGATTGTGAACACCATTTCTACTGTTTTATAGAATCGAACATCCATACACCATCCCCAATGATGAATCATCCATTCCCAGACAATTTACATCCCATTACATAATCATCAGAAGGATAGTCAATCTCATCCATCCATCTCCATTAAAATTCAACTCATCATCCACTACAATCCATGACTCATCATAATTCATGCATAATTCAGCATCATCACACTCCATTAATCTATATTACCCTATGGTTATTTAACATAGCCATGGAAAATGGCTAATTTTGGATGATTTTCCCAGCTAGAAACCTCCATTTATAGTGGATTTTCTATGGCTATGTTAAATAACCAGAGGGTAATCCATCCATCCTTCCCAAAGAAATCTACACCCCATCTCCCACCTCCGGCTGCGACCCAGGACTGGGAGACCTGGATCCGGGTCACTGCCTCCCTGGAGCAGCTGTGGACGCGGAAGGTGCCCAGCGAAGTGTATCACCAGCAGCTGCCGGAGTTTCTACAGGCCACAGTGGGAGGGGATGGCACTTTTTGATCGGCGATTTGATGGGATGTTAATGATGATTTTTGGTTGGATTTACTTAAATCGGTTTCGGGATTTATTTAAAATTATTTGAATAGATTGTTTAGATAGGTTTTGAATATTTTTGAATGGTGAACTAATGGAAATGAATGGTGATGTAATGCTGATTTTAATGGGATTTGATGGGAGTTTAATGGGATTTTGAAGGGATTTGATGGGAATTTTAACGGTTTCCAATGCTGATTTTAATGGGATTTGATGGGAGTTTAATGCGATTTTGAAGGGATTTGATGGGAATTTTGACGGACCTATTGTGGGGATATCATAGAATCATACAGGAGAGCCTTGTTTGTCAACATCCCACATTTCTCCATGGCACAAAACGCCACGAGTTCGCCCCCTTCCTCACAGCGGCCAGGCGTTGGTAATGAAGATCCTAAATGGCGATGATGATGCGGCGGGCTTGATGGGGGTGCCCTTGAGCGAGCTGTACAAAGGCGGAGAAGCTCCCACGGTCACTGGGCCTGGTGATTGGCCACATGCTAGTTTCTGTAGTTGTATAGATATAGTTACCGTACATCTACGGTGAAAATACAAACATACATACATATATATATATATATACAGTTACATATACTATTAGGATATGTAAATAGCCCCTTTGCCAGGCGGATATGGTGTTTTTTAGTTGTGCACACGTTGTTTCGTGACAGCAACTTAAGTCGGATCACTGGAATATTGAATACTGTAAAGTGTCATTGGATTGGTTTGATGGAATCTTCACAGATTTTAGAGGAAAACCCTATATTTGGTTGGGAAAGCCGTGGTTGTAGATTTCCATTACACCAATCCATATATGAATTGTGATGAACATAAGGCATCTGGAAACCTGATATGGCTGGGAACTGGACTTGAATCTTTTGCTCTTGATTTTCCTTCCCAAAATGTCGTCTGGGCCATCCATTTCTTTTATTTTTTAAAACTTGGATGAATTTGGCAAATTGAAATCATGCTTTTGTTTTGAAGCAAACCCGCCTTGCTTACCTTCGGTAACAAACATGGCAGTTGATGAACATGCGGGATTTTCCAGCCAGCTAGATGAACTACACGAGATAAATGCAAAAAAATAACACTTGAGTCAACGAGGCTAGATTACCAAATTGCAACTCCCAAACATGCTACGAACTCCGTACATTTCTCCGGTAGTGTTGCCAGAGAAATCACCACAAATCCGCCAAAATCCTCAGTCTGTTCTCAGTATGCCAAGGCGATCTCCATCGATTTCGCATCCTATACCTTCACCAAGAAGAACTCCAGCAGTGCTGCCTGGTGGCGACGGAAACCGGCATCTTGGCTGCGAATTGGACACTACTTTTTTTTCGTAAGGGTGGTGTGAGGTGGTTTCCAATGTCAATTGACAAAAAGGATCGTACCAGCGAAAAAATAGGGACTGTGGCGATTACTGACTGGTTACTCCATGATTAATCAAATTAACCAGGGTTTTATCAATACTATATTGAACAAGTTTTTTGTAACCAACCCACGTTTGTTGCTGTTCCCTCCATGTTTCATCCTTTTCCTCTGTTCAGATTCAGATCTCATTCTTCTCAGGTAAACACCCGAATTTTCTCTTGGTCCAAGAAACATGCCTCTTGGGGGCCCATCCACATATGCGTTAGTCTGAAAATAGGGTACCCCCAATTCCAATGGATTAGAACCTCATTTTCCGAATCATAATTGGGGGAGATCCCCCATTTTCAGACAAACTTCCAATCATCGTAGCTGCCACCCATTGATGCCCCGGGCAGCTGCACACCTTGCCACCAGGTGGCGGGCGATTCCCTTCGCGCCTACGGGCGTCAGGTGCTGCCCGGCGGGGAGGTGCGGAAGAGTCCACGCTGGAGGCATTGGTTGCTGGCCAGCTCCATCATGGCCTTGAGGACGGAGAAAAACCCATGGTTTTTGCCAGTAGGAATGAGATGGAATGAGGATTCATGAGGATTCAGTATGATTGTATATGATTTCACATGATTTATATAACACAAGTTTATGATTTCACGTGGTTTATCATGATTTATCATGATTTAATATGGCTCAACCGTTAACCATCCAATCTGGGGGTTTGAAACGGACGGTAAAAGACCTGGTTGGAACCTATCACTACAGATCTTAATCATGAGGAGCAAAACACCCCCTCCCCTCACCCCCCCCTCTCCCAACTTAGTACAGTAACAAAGTGGGAACAAGCCCTTATTAAGGCCATTGCAGATGTTGGAGACTATCACTGTTTGGTGGATAGTTGGACTCTTGAGGAGCCTGGAATTTGCCATTTCAGATCTCTCGGTCACAATGGCGATGGCTTCCGGCGCCTTCAGCTCGATCTTTCTGATGGTTCTCATGTCAGACTACGTTTCTGGGATGGCATGGCATGGCAGATTTTTATGTTGACATGTTGTGCGCAGTTCAATCATCAAAGAGAGGTCTTATTTGTGTCTTGTCATCTTTCGTTCCCACTTCGAGTTGCTTTTCATACCAATTTGGTTGGGCTGGGCGCAATTGTTACAACATTATTGTCGATTGTCGATGGTCGAAACCAGTTTGTGATGGTTCGCAACCTGTCGGTGTCCGGCAGTTTAAGCCTTATGACTTGTATTTCGTTTTGATGACTAAAGATTTAGATGCACGTTGGTCAAGGCATGTTAAAACCCGACACTACACTTGACGCTTATTTCATCTTGTCATCTTGTCATATCATTACCCTCTGGTAAACTAACATAGCTATAAGAAAATCACCATAAATCACCATCATTAATGGGTAAATTAAATATAACTGGCCATTTTCAATAACAAACTGTTAATTTACCAGAGGGTTATGATTTCCTTGGTTTCTTGCAACCTCGGATGCATCCTCTCCGTAGAATCTGATGTAGACGAAAACAATTGATTTGGCCGAAACCTGGGTGAAATCACTGTGGAACATTGGGATTTCACCATGAAAAATGGGGAGTTCATAGGGATTTTTTCTGATTCAATGACATTTCATGGGGATTTAGTGGGGATTTAGTGAGGATTTAGTTGATAATCCTTGGATTTAACCAGGTGGGTTTGTCTGAACATTTTGGTGGGAAACCGGGAAACCCCTAACAATTGCGGTTTAGATATAGTCACGTCCATTGTTGCAATGGCAATGTTGGTAGTATACCCCATTTCCAGACAGACCCATTTCATCAATAAAACACATGGATTTTCAGGCTGGAACACAAGGATGTAGATGTAACAATCGAAACTGAGGATCTTAGCAATGAACTTGTGGAATTAAGATAACATAGTACCAATGAAAACGGATAGTATACAAGGACGTGGGTCCATGCGGATGAATGTTTGTCGAATACAATTCAGGAGGATTTTGACAACTAAAAACATGATCCAAACGGTCAACGGATTCGACATATTGTGATGATTTTTGTACTTGCAAAACAAATGGTCCTTTAACTCATAGACACATGCATTTAATCAGCCAAAATCGGGATGGAAACAACAAAATGTAAGATTTTGCCGTTGATTGATGATAGGCAAGTTGGTTTATGTTTGTTTGTAGCAGCTTCTAGCTGGGTCCAGAGAACTATCTGATCGATCTAGATAAATTGTTTATTGGCCCACTCAATCAGCGAATGAGTAACAACCAATAAATAAATATATGAGTATATAAATGTAGAGAACAAGTATACCCCCACTACCTTAGTTGATCTAGTTAACAAATTGGTTATAGTCATAGTTATAGATTGGTTATTCATGATTATTCCGCAATATGTTTGTCCAGTCCATGGTGCTTTTCTGTTAAGTTGACACGGGCCACAGGGTCGAACCTTGATCATTCTCTAGCAAGAATGGGGATTAAACCTGGTGATCTAACCTACAAAAATGGTTGAGTACTGGGATATTACAAATTTATGGACATATGTTGAGGTAAGTATTGTACTCCTTTGGGGATTTCACAATTTGCTGCGGAAAATCACCATGTGTAAGTGGAATATCATCGAACTAAATGGGCCATGGCTTCCATAGCAAATTGTTAACTCACCAGAGGCTACTGTAATTCATAAACGCAAAAAACAACATAACCATCTATCCAATGACTCGCCAGTTGGGGACTACTTGAAACATGCCTCCAAAACGTTGTTATGGTATTGCAAGGTTGGGCCCCCGCGGTAAAAAGTTATTTTGCACACCTCACGAACTACATATAGTGATATTCCCCATAAACCCTCGAATTCACCTAGTTATTTGCAGCAACTTGACTATGTGGGTTTACAGATGGGTTATCCACCAGGATCTCATAAGTCGGGTAAAGTAGCAACTTCCCTGGAAGAAATGTTACCTTTTCGTGTGGGGTATCCAGCTCAAAATGAGCAAAATCTTTGCAGTTTGAATGAATTGTGGTTCTGAGATGCGCATCTAACGTACCCTCTGGTTCTTGAACATAGCTGAGGGTACATCAAGTGGCTAATAACCATAGTGTAAGACAGTTTGCATAGCAGATGGTTGAGCAAGCAACATGGCATCTACAAATATCTACAAATATCTACGGAACCATACAGAATCCACACACGTGGGGTCAAGCTTGGTCAAACCATAGGCCAGACATAAGGGATAGAACCCATCCACCCAAAAATACGATCCTCAAAGGGGTGTGTTTGAAAATAGGGTACCTCAAAATCCAATGGTTAACCATGGTTTTCCCTATTAAATGACCAGTTTATGGGTAAACACCATTTCCAGACAAACCCAAATGGGAAATCAGCAAATGAGCCATTAATTGTTTTAGCCCTATCATTTGGGGGAAGGAATCTGGATCCATGGACAGTTGAAGAGCAAATAAACTTGTGGCAGCAACTAAAGATTACGATCGTAGCAGGTTGAAATTGGACGCAGTCAGAAAGTCAGTTGTGGCACCAGATTGCTTCGGCTATCCCTGCTTGCCATTCCCAGAGTGCGCCTTATTGAAAAGATTCAATAATGACCGCTTGTTTCAATAATGGTTACTCATTTCAATAACTATTGAAATTTGTAAGACTTCCCCTTATTGGTTAAGGAGCTGAACCCTTATTGGTTTAACCAATAACAATTTAAGGGGTTTGGTGCTACTTTTAACACAAAAAACCTGTGTTTTTTTGCAATTGCCATGGTTCAAATAGTGATTTGCATTCCTTGAAAATTCCAAAAAATGACATCTCTTAATCCCTGTCAATTTGACAGGAGCAGAGACATGATCTTTTTTCAACCCTTTNTAGTGATTTGCATTCCTTGAAAATTCCAAAAAATGACATCTCTTAATCCCTGTCAATTTGACAGGAGCAGAGACATGATCTTTTTTCAACCCTTTTTCTTTTCACATTGTTTGCAGCTCAAGAAGTCAGAAAACCCTTTTGCAGGGATGCATCCCTTTTGCAGGGCAACCCTTTTGCAGGGCTAGTCACTCATCTGGAT
>BGPT01002350.1:40116-64591 GCA_003297045.1 Symbiodinium sp. clade C Y103 | reverse complement strand
AACTCTTTATTGAAATGACAGGTTATTGAAATGAATGCTTATTGAAATGAAGGGTTATTGAAATGAGGTGGAAAAGTATTATTGAAATGAACCAATAAAAGTTATTGAAACAGCAAACCAATAAGGTTATTGAAAATTTCAATAAAACATTGANTTATTGAAATGAGGTGGAAAAGTATTATTGAAATGAACCAATAAAAGTTATTGAAACAGCAAACCAATAAGGTTATTGAAAATTTCAATAAAACATTGAGTTTCAATAATGCTTACCCAAACCAATAACCTTATTGAATCTTTTCAATAAGGCGCACTCTGGGTTCTTGCCATGTTTGTCCAGATTTGCAAACTACAATGTCATACTACTTCATCAATCAAGTATATAAGTAAACCAGTCCAAGAAGGATACATGCAGATGATGTCCGGATGCCAACATTGAAAATTCACCTGAGGAATGCCCATTTGACCTGTCACTGGGTCAATGTTTTCTGTTTCTACACAATACCAATCTACGTGGAGTTGGTCAAAGCCTCCGTAGGGTAACTATCAGAACAACAACAGAGAACAAATGTGCAGTGTATGATCAATTCATTCTCAATTGCATGGTGGTCGCAGCAAGCCACTGGACCCACCAAAAACCAAAATGAAAAAGGCCTTGTGGCTCTGGCTGTTCATTTTGCAGTTTACAAGATATGAGAAGGCACAGGAATCCATGTTTAATTGGCGGTGTTACACTCGGTTCATTTTTTATCGTTTTATTGATGACTGTCAGAAATCCTCCCTCCCAGCCCCTTCTCCAACCCCTTGTGGATGCCAGACTAGGCTTCGGCCTTTTCGCCCTTCGCGGCTCTGCTTCCCCTCCCGCCTTGCCGGGACACCAGCAGCGTCAGCGGCTGCCAGCGCTGCTGCTACGACGCGGTGTGGCGCTTGGCAGCCGCTGCAGCAGGGCTCGGGACATCGCTGGCGCTGAAACGGGGCGGCTTGGCTGAGGGGAGGACCTCTTTGTAGATTTTTGGTTTCAAACCTTGCTAGGTTAGCTTTAATTAATTTAGTTGTTAATGATGGTGCGAATAACTTGTGTTGACTGATGGATGCTACAGTTGCAACTATGAACTGTGGGGTTGTGAACAATCACACAGGAAAAACACCAATCAAATGTATTCAACTGTGATAATCCGGCGAGAATCCGGGAATGCAATTTGTTTTCTGAGCCCCTTTCAGCAAAATGCTTACCTTTCAATCCATAGTTGATGGTTTTTGCCGTTTTTTGATTGATGAATCAAGTTTTTCATGATCAAAGACGGATTGTTGCCAGCAATCATATTGGGATACAAACGCACATCTATATGTAACTATATTTTTTCTATATATATATATATATATAAAACCACGTTTTTCATGTTGATTACTTGCGCTGGATTGATGGTTGGCAAAATACTGGCAATGTAATTCCACCAATTTTCAAACCTCGGGCTCTTCCACTCGAGTAGCCAATTCCTCGCATGGGAGGGGTCATGATCCTCAGGGTAGTTGATTGATGATTGGAGGGGAACTATACAATAGTAGTTAGTTGTAGCTGCGGGTAGTTTGAGGTAGTTTCAATTCGAGTTGTTTCACGGTTTCTTGAGGGTTGTTTAGTAACCATTTTGTTTGGTGTATAGAGTATCCAAAGGAAACAAAGATAAGGATTTCATCAACAAACGTTGGGACATACAGTCTGTAAAATCATTTTTTTTTAATGTCCTGATGGTCCTGATGGCCTTACAGTGCCTTAGAATTGGAACATTACCCATTTTGTCCAATTTCTATGTTACAAATTGTTTCCTTTGAATTTGTGTTGCGAACGCTCATGATTTTTTGCGTTGCTTTACTTTTTGAGCCATTGCAACCGGAAAAAAAACACACACCTGGTTCAACAGGTCCTGAAACCAATTGTTGGCATCATTTCATGCACCCCAGGTAGCATGCGCTGGAGCGAAGTGTTGGTGATTTCCACATTCCTGGCTGTAGCGTGGATCTCGTACCACATCGAGGTGTAAAAAGAAGAGTTTCCAGAGTCAGACACGGTGGGTGCAACGGATTGGAGGATCATCCCCAACCGACTGGATGTGTAGTTTAATCCTTTAGTTGTTTCCATTTTTTTCCTATAAATGGGAAACAACCATAACATTTTTTTTTGTGGACTATCAAAAATTGACGATGAGACGGAGTATCCTCCAGACTTCAATTAATTCAAAGTCATCGACAATCAATAGATTGCTTAGAAACTGCCAATGGACCCAGTTTATGCCTGGGATAAAATTGGATTATCACCACTATTGAAGGTAAAGAGTTCGTATGACATTCAGTGTTCTATATATTGTTTCTGTTGTCCTGCATTAATAAAATGTTGATGTTTCTTCATTGCCATGTTTTTTGTTTTTTGGGGTTGGATATTACATTGCAAAGGACTGATTGCGCCCCGAACCCACTGGGTCACGACGAGAGGGCCGGTTGAAAGTGTGTCAGAGGTGATCCAAATTTGCATTCTAAGTACCCATATCTATGCCGTCAATGTAGTCATGGTATATAGTTGCTAGCATTTGTTCTTACAGTAACCCAAGTACTTACACCCAAAACGTAACAACATGGCCCAAAAATAAAGGTATTGGGCCTTGCCTTGACCAGACAGCCACTTTCAAAGCTGACGAACCTTCCATGCTGGCACATGATCCTCAATCCTCAGTGCAGGACTGTACAGTTTGTGTTCAGCCTTAACAACACTGGCCAGAGTTGCTTGAAATTTACAAGAAACAGCTGAGTATACCATACAAGCAAACATGTTTAAAGCTTAAAGCTAAAAACGTATTTTGTGGCAAAAGCAACTTATCTCCATTCATCTTGGCATAGCCGGCATAGCCATGTAACATGGTCTCGACAGATCGCCATTTCTGAGGTCCAACGAATCATTGTGTTGGATTGCCTCTTCCTCCGCGCCGGCCGGGGGATCTGGGCGCATGAAATGGTTGTGACATGAATTGTTGATGTAGGGAACTCTGGTGGGTATGAAGAACAAGGAGGACATGCTCAGTTTATTTGTTGATTCTATATGTTCCATCATTCCTCGATATTGTTGGCTTGAATCATGCCTTGTGGGTGGAAAGCTGTGGAAGCTGTGATGCAAGGGTCACATGTCGCAGTTGTTGTCCATTTCATCCTACCAGGATATCGCTATGCCATTGTTTCTGTTGGTCGCAAAGTCTGAGGCCACAAATGTACCAACTAACTGGGTATGTCTCATCTCAAGATAGGGGTCAATGAATTCAGATGCATTGCGATATTCCGATTTTAGTCCTTGCGCCAGATTGCCCCCAATGTGTTTTTTGTTTGGCAGTAAATTGAGGACACGCATCTCCCATTTCTGGATAAATCCAGCCCATATCCACGTTCTTTTGATGATTAAATCAAGTCATACCCTTTTTTTTGGTGGACAAAACCATACACGTGTAATACACAATGGCAGAGGTATACAAACCCATGTTAGTTAACTTATAATTATCCCAAAAGAGTCGTCATCTTAATTGTGCGTCTAAGCTGTACAATCATGATGGTCTTATCAGATCCGTGCTATAAACAATGTTGTTTCTTGTCTTATTTTTTGATTTATTATCATCCCAACTATGATATCATAAATCCCAAGTGGTTAATTCCAACTACTAGGTCTAAATACCATGATACCTTGGGATCATTATCCAAGAGTGATAATAACTAAAGTGGTGGTTAGAAGTAAGATACTACAATGATTGTATGTATCCCGATTGATCATCATAGCTATGATATACTAGCTATTATTTTATTATTATCACCCCAATAGCTGGGACTGGGACTACATTATCCCACACAACCATAAATCACAAACTATAGTTGGTGTTATTCAGCTATTGGATAAATGCATTAGCCTTATATTATAGTCATTACAGTTTGTTTGTTTGTTCTTCATCATTTGGGAACTGCCACGATCAGGAAAAAAACTAGTTGGCTAGTTCTTGCCTTGCCGGAAATAAGTATTATTGCAGCAACATCCATTCTAATCTCATGTGTATGTCTGTATGTCCACATTAATTGGTTGAGTTGTGTCCATTGATTACCCACATTATTGTAGTGCGGAAAACCCAAGAACAACCCATCTCCAATTTTTGGTTTTATCATGGGGTATATGCCTATGTAGCCTATGTTGGGATGATTTGCAATGGCTGTGGAATGGTTTATGGCACCGCTATCCGCATTTATTTTTCTTATCCCGAGCTGTATTAGAGTGACTACAGCTATAGATATTCTTGATATTATCTAAATATGGCTTGCCTGTGTACAGCGATAGCAACTAGATTGGTCTTATCCCCAGCTATTGGATACCGTCCAGTAAACATGTAAAAAGCTATGGAAACCAGGGCCCTTTTACAGATGATTTACCGGCAATAATGATGTTCCATAGCTATTGTCATGTTCTGTAGCTATTCAAAAGACCATTTTTGATGGGTTCTAGGGGATTATGCCTGGTTTAAGAGGAATTACGACGATTACCATCGGATGTTTTCCAGATTTCAACATTTTCCATAGCCAGGCCGGGACCTGAAAGAGGGCGAAGAACTCTTCGACGGCTCGGTGCTGTTGACCAATGGGCCAATGGGACCTGTGGGAATTGACCAATGGAAACATAGGGACCGGGTATAGAAAAAATGGGGACCGGGTATAGACCTTTTTAAATGACTGATAATCCATGGATTATGACCGGCTAAGGGAGTTGACCATGTTTAAAAAATACTGAACATGTTCGAAAACAGGAAATGTGTGACCATCAAGAAAGGGGTTGACAATCAACAAATGGGACTTTTCCATCAAAACATGTTGGGATATCTTGGGGAAATCATGAAGTGATGGTGTGCAATACCCTCTGGTAAACTAACATGACTATGGAAAATCACCAGTTTTATTGGGAATATCCACTATAAATGGCAATTTTTCAATAGCTATGTTAGTTTACCAGAGGGTAGCTATTTTGAGAGGAGCAGAAGGAGAGTTAAAAAAAGATGCAGCTATTTAGAAAAATAGCCAAGGGGGTGCAAACTCTTGCTGAAGGGTAGCGTTTTTTCGAATGGAAAGGAAGTTGGCCTAGCCCACATCACATGAGGATGGGAAGACTGTGCCTGATCTCAGGTGTGAATTTATGTGATGGAACCTGTTTCCTGCTGATGAAATCACTAGTATCCAACCCTTGACCATCCGTATCGTTTCCCCCAGAAGATATCAACTTTTAGAATCCTTAGAATATTTTTAGTATATCTAGTTCCAGCTGGAAATTACATGAAGTTACTAGATATGCTAGTGGTATGTAGATGATATGTTGGTGATATGTAGGTCATATGTCCCACTTCAGTGATCTCCGGAATCCAACCGCGCAGGCTATGTGGAGACCCTGCAGTATCTCGGACGTTGAACTGGTGGGTTTGTCCAAGAAAGGAGATTTGAATGGTTTACCTTGTGGTTATTTAACATAGCCATGGAAAATGGCCCATGAGTAGATGATTTATGGTGATTTACCTCTTAAACACCCTCTGGTAATCAAGAATACCCTCTGTTAATCAAACGTGGCTTGCTGGACAATCCACCATCTAGTTCGTGGATTTTCTCAGCTAGAAACCTCCACTTGTAGGGGATTTCCAATTGCAGAGGGTAATGATCATGAGGCAATACAATTATAATCATGTGAGTCAGGATATGTGTTTCATTGTCATCCTTACTTCGCATTACAATATGGAGGAAACATGTATTTATATGTATTTATATGTAATATTGTAATATGCTACACAGAACCATGCGTTATTTTTCAATAGCTGGGGGAAAAATAGTTGGCTTCCTTGCTGAAATCAACACCAATATACACCAATTGCCCTCCGGCAAACAAGCATAGCAATGACAAATCAATAATCTATCGATGATTTTCCCATTGGACACCTCCACTTGTAGGGGATTTCTCATTGCCACGTTTGACTACCAAAGGGTATTATAAGGAATCTGAGATCCTCATCTGCGCAGTTTGCCGTTCGAGGCCGTTCTGGCATCGACGTGAGTCCTTGGTTGGGAGCCTCGGGGTAGTTCGGGTAGTTCGATGATTTTGCCTATAAAAAATGCTGATGTCAATAGCAAACTGTTACACTACCAGAGAGTGTAAGCGTTGGTTGGTTCGGTGAATAGGCATTTGTTGTTATCCATATGGAGGTTTCCGAAAATTGGGGTACCTCAAAATGGATGGTTTATAATGGAACATCCATCTATAAATGGATGATTTGGGGGTACCCCTATTTCAGGAAACGTCTATATTGGTTTCCTGTGGAAATCCTGCGGTAATTGGACCTGGCAATGGGACCTGTTGGAGAAGTCGGAAAAAAAAAACGGACTGCTTGGATACGGTGCCCTAACTGGGCTTGTCCCATATTTACAACTATGGTTGTATGGTGCCAAAAATGACTGATCCCTGAAGCACGGCTGTTTCCATCGTTTAATCTTCGAAATTAGCAGCCATTCGTGGGTTCACTGGTTCATTGGCACTAACATGAGTCGACCATACCCATATGGCATTGTCAAAAAGTGGGGGGCAGGCTGCAAAGATACAATCTAATGAGGAATGTGATGGTCAATCATTTGATTTGGGGTCGCCTATTTTTAGACGAAGAAACACATATCAGAGTATTGGTCCTATTCCATTGGATGCCCCTGACATCTCCAGATTGTTGATTTATAGTTTATACCATCATGTTCTCCATGTGATAAATTGCTTAAAAACCATGAATCTGTCTTGAATAAACCCCATCCCCTTTAACATTAGAATATATTAAACACACCCCAATGAAACCATTGTATTTATCAGAGAATTGACAGGTATTTGGGATTATTCAGATCGGATGGCATTACCATAGGATGCACGTTTCCTGAGGAGGCTTATGGCTTCCGCTGCTCCTGCAAACGATGTGTCTTAGAAGAGGCCGCTTGGCGTTGGATTGACCAAGAAAGAATGGTTGGATGATGATTAGACATGGATTTGAAATGGGATTTAACCATCAAACATATTTCAGCGCCACTGTTGGTTGATGATTAGTTCTGGGATTATACTACCCTTTACAAAATTCGGGAGTATGATAATCCATGGACTGGGAATCCCGTTCTTTACTGTGGCAGTTTTTCAAGGGACGAAGTTGCGGGTTTTGAAAGCTGCTCAATTGATGAAGATGACGACTATTATTATTGATCACTATTGATTAAACCAAAGCATAGGTTGAAACTACAAACCAACAGCACATCGAATGGCGGATGGTCGCATCGTCAGTTGGCGCCGCAGCCTCTCAATCACAAAAAAGTTCGTCTAGTGGACCAGGATCTGACAAATTCAGATGATTTCAGAGTTAAAGAACATCTCTATACTACACTCATATCAAATTTATATCCACCTGGATATTGAAGTATTTGACGCCTGGATGCGCATACAGGCGTACACATACGCAGATATTGAAAGGATATTATATATATAATATATACATGAAATTATATGAATGCCAAACATCTATAAACATCTAATGTATTGTGTACTGTACATATACAGTATATGACATAAGTATATATATATATAATATGTACATACATTTAGACTATAGAATGTTTCAACGCTCTGGCATCTGGAAACATTTCATTGGGTGAAAACACCCCGTTTCCAATTTGCAGCCATGGACACCAGCGACCGGGTGCGCCGGGGCGCGACAGATGACTCCGTGAACTCAGAACTTCTTCCAGGAAGAAAACGGTTACTTGGTGCATTGAGTCATTGGGAGTATCCAATTTATTGGAGGCTTCACAGGAAATCGTGGCTTTTACGTTGTACCCTCATAGACTGTTGCGGTTTTCTGTAACGTTTTCCCTTTAACGTTGCCCCATGTTGCCCTTCAATGTCCCGGATTGAGAGGATATCCATGGTGGGTAGTTGGCCTAGCAATCTGGCTTGGTATCACGCTGCCCCAAGGCTGCGAAGATCCGCACCTGCCTCGGATAGGCCTCCTGAACCAAGAGGGGAAGGAAAGTCTTTGGAGATCAAAGGCTTGGATGGATCCAGCTTTCAACTCCACGTTGATGATGATGCGGGGGTCGAAGATGTGTACAAAAACATTTCAGAGAAGATTGGGCTGAAACCAGGCAGAAAACTTATGTTGACTTCAGGATGCGTTGTGCTGGATCATGCCCTACCGCTTCTGCAGCAAGTGCAGAGTGAGGAAATTAGTTTCATTGTCCAAAGAATCAGTTTGTATGATTTTGCAAAAAGCTTTCTGAACGCCATCGAAGCTAAGACCAAAGAAAGTCTCACTGCCGAAGATGTGAGCACACTACGTGCAGCTGCAGCTGTTTCAATGCACTTGGGTGAAGTTTTCAATCGGAGTTTGGCAGGTGTCACATTGCCAAGCTGCCTGCAGACTTTGACTTTTGGACGTTTGTTTAATAAGAGTTTGGCAGGTGTCCAACTGCCAAGCAGCCTGCAGACCTTGAATTTTGGTTTGCACTTCAATAAGAGTCTGGCAGGTATCACATTGCCAAGCAGCCTGCAGACCTTGACCTTTGGTTGGAAGTTCAATCAGTGTCTTGAAGATGTCATCTTGCCAAGCAGCCTGCAGACCTTGACCTTTAGTCCGAATTTCAATCAGAGTCTGGCACGCGTCACATTACCGAGCAGCCTGCAGACCTTGACATTTGGTCAGCAGTTCAATACGAGCCTTGCAGGTGTCACATTGCCAAGCAGCCTGCTGACCTTGACCTTTGGTCAGAAGTTCGATCAGAGTCTGGCAGGTGTTAGACTGCCAAGCACCCTGAAGACTCTGCTTTTTGGGGATGAGTTCAATAAAAGTCTAGCCGGTGTCACATTGCCAAGCAGCCTGCAGACCCTGACCTTTGGGCGGATGTTCAGTCAGAGTCTGGCAGGTGTCACATTGCCAAACAGCCTGCAGACCTTGACCATTGGAAGTTCGTTCGATGAGGAGACGTTGGCAAATGTGACATTGCCAAGCACCCTGAAGACCTTGCTTTTTGGGGATGAGTTCAACAAGAGTCTAGCAGGTGTCACATTGCCAAGCAGCCTGCAGACCCTGACCTTTGGGCGGATGTTCAATCAGAGTCTGGCAGGTATTACATTGCCAAGCAGCCTGCAGACCTTGATCTTTGGGGATGGGTTCAATCAGAGCTTGGCAGGTGTCACATTGCCAGGGAGCCTGCAGACCTTGGTCTTTGGGTTTTGGTTCGAACAGAGTTTGGCAGGTGTCACATTGCCAAGCAGCCTGCAGACCTTGACTGGGGTAAATGAGAGTTTGGCAGGTGTCACATTGCACCTACACACCTTGACCTTTGGACGTTTGTTTAATCCGAGTAAACAGAGTTTGGCACGTGTCAGATTGCCAAGCACCCTGCACACCTTGACATTTGGTCAGCAGTTCAATACGGGCCTTGAAGGTGTGACCTTGCCAAGCAGCCTGCACACCTTGACCTTTGGAAGTTTTTTCAAAAAAAGTTTGGCAGGTGTTAGATTGCCAAGCACCCTGAAGACCTTGATCTTTGGGGATGAGTTCGATAAGAGCCTAGCAGGTGTCACATTGCCAAGCTGCCTGCAGACTTTGACTTTTGGTCAGAAGTTCAACCAGAGTCTTGAACATGTCACCTTGCCAAGCAGCCTGCAGACCTTGACCTTTGGTCGGAAGTTCAATCAGAGTCTGGCAGGTGTCACATTGCCAAACAGCCTGCAGACCTTGATCTTTGGGGATGAGTTCGATAAGAGTCTAGCAGGTGTCACATTGCCAAGCAGCCTGCAGACCCTGACGTTTGGTCAAAAGTTCAATCAGAGCCTTGAAGATGTCATCTTGCCAGGCAGCCTGCAGACCTTGGCCTTTGGTCAGAAGTCTAATCAGAGTCTAGCAGGTGTCACATTGCCAAGCAGCCTGCAGACCCTGACCTTTGGAAGTTTGTTCGATCAGAGTTTTGCAGGTACCACATTAATCCAAGCAGTCTGCAGGCCTTGATTCTTGTGTCACTGTTGAACATTGTTTGGACTCAGTTCATTCTCCATAGTGTGCGACAATTTCGTCGGTGGGATGCACCACTTGGACCTTTTCGAAGACCAAAAACTGGGAGATGGGTTGGTCAAGGCGGAAGACTGTTTGCAGTTTTTTTTAAACAAACACCATGTACCTTTCAAAACCCCAAACATTCCAAAACATGTTGGTCGGGATGTTACCCGCAAATGGCTGGAGGTTTGCAAATATGTTTGCTATGTTCTTCGTTTGGGATGCCGTTCCAGCATGGCTACTGTTGTTCACAGCGGTGGAAACCGCCAGACTGAGACGTATGGCATAAGGATGTGCACCTTTAGTGGGCATTCACCAATTCAGCCAGCCAAATATGGTGAGAATGTGCAATTAGCATTCAGTAGACACCTTTCACATGGCTGGCCTCACCAAACATGGCCCTTGACGTTGGGAAATTTCTGAAACATTGCCTTGAACATCCTTGAACAGGTTTGGGGGTTACTGAGGGTTTCAAACATCTCTAAAACCTACATACCAAAGCAGAACAAAGCCTGCTTTGTTGCGAATTTGTGCCGATGAATTCCGATTGTGTTTCATGTATAAAATATATATAGATAAATATAGCATATGTTTTTTCTACGTGAAATTCGCAAATCACATCGGTGCACCGATGATGGATCTACCTGTAACAACCCCAAAATAGACAATTAACACCTCGAGAAATTGGGCCGTCAGTCCTTGGCACCATCTTTGCGACGTTTCTGTATCACTTTTGATTGCGCCTGCAAAATATAAACCCTGTACCAGGTTATACCGACTCAAAATCATCTTCTCTGTGATTCGTCAACTAAAATCATCTTCTCCGTTGCGGGAGGCCATCTATCCAGAAGGAGGCGCTCAAAGAGAGGAACTGCAGAAGGTCTTGGAGCAGGCCGGGGTTGGGGTTGGGGCTAATGGATCACCCAACAAAAACTGGAGATTTGTGGATATTGAGTTTAATGGGATGAACTACAACTAAACAAATAGATACAAATAGTATAAAAATCTCAGCAATGATCTAAAACCAAGATCCCTGGGACGTTTCTGTATCAAAAAACTTGAGAGCCTTGGGAGTAATCTAAAGACTGCATGGGTAATTTTTGTCAAATTTCATGAGGATTAAATATGTCAAGTCAATAAAATCAATCAACTTGGGGATGTCTTGTTGGGCAAAGGTCATTTTTGAATTTGATTTAGAGCCACAGAAATCACATTTAAATCCTCCAACACATTTGACGTTTCGTCAAGAGATCGACTAAGAAATACCCAAACCGTCTCAAAACCTTGGTTGATGTGTAAACCCTCTGGTAATTTAACAGTTTGCTATTGAAAATGGCCATAGAAATAGTTGATTTTCCCAATAAAATTGTCATTTTCCATAGCTATCTTAGTTTACCAGAGGGTAAACCAAGAAACATGAACAGACAAAGTTAATCACACACACAGTGAGGAGATCATCACCTGGTTGATGGGTTGCAACGGTCATCAAAATGAGAGCGTACTTTGAGGGAATGTGCTGGGGTATGTCATTGACTAAAGAATGACATTACCGGATTCGTACCTTCTGTCAGGTTGTTCCATTGGAGGTATACTAACTTTTTCTGCGGCTGGTTATTCACTTTTCTGGGCATCCCTGGGAATTGATCAACCCATGTCTATTCATCCATGAATATTCAATGCAAGGGAAAATGTTGCCAAAAAGACTGTGTTGGGTGAATGTGTTAATTTCCTTGGGCATGAGCCGACATGTGTATATCTCATGGCGGGAAGAGAAATATGATACAACTGCTGTTCGTTTCCCCATGGTCAGGCTATGCCTCAGACAAACCATTGGCAACTGGTTGTGTTTGAATCAGGGGTTGCTACGGGCATCGGTCAAAATTTGGTAGCCAAGGAGATCCAGAAATTGCAAGCCTCAGTACACACAGTACCCAACAACGTCTTGACCCTTGGTCGTATATCATACGCCTATTCCCCATGTACTTGCCACCTCCAAATGATATTATACGACTAAGCCAGCTCCAAACCATGTGAGCTAAGCCAGCTCCAAACCTTGAGTCCACAGACGTTGGAAACTCACAAGAACCTCCCACCTTCTCACGACAATACGTGTGGTCTATACTCTATACATGTTTATCGGATATCAAACATGGCCTTGATTTCAGGCCGCAGAAGCCGTTGCAAGTCGTTCGGCGGCTCAGTGTATAGTGGTAGCTCCTTCGCAGTCCCTTGAGGATGAAAAAGGATGGAAAATGGCCTTCCCGTCTTCTCCTGTCCCTTCCAATTTTCTCGGTCAGTACACGCGGGGAGTCAAACCTGGCTGGCTTGAAAATCCTGATCAAAATGGAGATTTTAGTGGAGAATCAAATTAAATATAAGGGATTTTCCATTGCCACATTTGATTACTGGAGGGTATATTTGTTCAGTATTATGTCATATGTTTCGGGAGGGAGAACCACTATTAAAAGCAGTGTTAGAACATGTTAGAACATATCTCAAGATTTTCAATTTGTTTGCTTGGCTGAAGAATCTCTTTTTTTGTACTTACCGAAAATCTCCGAAAAGAAATACATGCTGAATATACCTCTCAGGAATATGGTTCACCATGGTTCACCTAAGTATCCCAAAGTATACTATACAGATCTATACAGTTTATCCAAAGACTATACAATCATTATATATGTACAATCCAGTTCAAATCCATCATTTATTTATCCGCTTATCGGATTTTCCAGCTCTAAACCTCCATTTATAGGTGATTTAGCACATTTCCGATGGTTTTCCTATGTGTTCTTTCCCATTAGATCCTCAAGAAAACATGTGGAGATGTTTGAGGCACAGAGGGCGCCCAACTTGCAGAGCAGATGGAGGAACCACCGCCGGACGATAGCACCATAGTGTTGTTAAAGTGAGAAAAACATATCAGGGTGAAGTGCCTAAAATGGTGAATTTCAATCAATGTTTCTTTTCATATCCAAAATATGGAAGTGATCCCTGTGTTGATTGTGAAATCTATCAAATCCACATGGGAACATTTGCTCGTTTTTCACGGGACAATGAGGGATTTGTACCGCGGCCGACGGCGCGCAGGCGGTAGCAACTGCTGCTGACATTTTGATGGTCAGTCACCAAGTGCGTGGGTTGGTGGTGGTGTCCTTTAAGTGTCATTGGCTGTATTGGTGC
Organism: Symbiodinium sp. clade C Y103; assembly: GCA_003297045.1. NCBI lineage: Eukaryota > Dinophyceae > Suessiales > Symbiodiniaceae > Cladocopium > Cladocopium sp. clade C. Next base: position 51,284 of record BGPT01002350.1, on the reverse strand, counting down.
TTCCACATGTCCTTGTTTGTTTGTGAAATCCCGACTGTGGTTTAGAACATCGTGCTTTTCGTTGTTTGTTTAGAATCCCAATTTCATCCACTGCTTGTGTTACGTTTAATATGCTTGTTATAGATATATATATATATATAATATATATATATAATATATATAATATATAATATATATATATATACATTATGAAATAGTATGAAGTATTGGTTTTGACTGAAACAACAATTCAAACATGGATCAACAAATCAAATCCCAATTCCATCCAAAACATATATCGCGAGGGCAAAGTCAATTCATTTGCTGATGAATTGGAATCCGCATCCCCATCGCATTTTTTGACTAATTTTTGACTGACGGGACCTTGTGTTGGTACCCGAGGATCGCGCACTAGCAGCCGCGCTGCAAGAAGGCTCGGCAGCGGCAAAGGTTTGTGAATTTTTGATGGATACCGGGAGCCTCAACTTGTAAGTAATACTGATCTTCATCCATAAAGGCATACTGACGACAATATCTGCAATACTGAGCTTTAGTATTAAGTATTTACTTGATATGATATGTTGTGACCCTCATATGTGAAATATGAGTATTTAATAGTATTTACCTGTTTTGTTGTGTATTTCAACCCAATTTTATCAGCTGATGGTCCAAGCATGGGTGTGTATGGGTTAATTGACATGGTCATGATAGACCTAGCATTGAGCATGGTTTATACCACCCATTCCTGAAAAAAAGTCATCGAATCGTTTTGTGTTGTACGATTCGATGAATGATTCGACCTAGCATCAACCAACCAACAGCCGGAATCTATTTGGATTTGGATTATCATCATCTAACATGGCGATTCACCAACCTGAACTGACTCGCCAAAATCGGGATATAACAATGACACGAAGCGGTGCGGTATGGGTCAAGCAGTCCCAGTGTCTCTCAATGTGTTTGGCAAAACCCAGTATGCCCTTGATGATTTTTTGGGTTGTATTGACCATTATTGACCCAATTTCATGACAACGCATCAAATTGACAGGATGAAAGGGAATCCGGAATCTTTGCCCAGGTGCACACGGGTGCACTTCGATAATATAAGATCCGCGAAGAAGCCTATATACATTATTATACATTTGTAGTTGACGTTCCTATTCAGGCGTGGTGCCTTCTACCTCAACACACCAGGTGGGCAGATTCTACTGGGAATTGGTTTAAGTGCAAAACATACCGGGTTTCCTGATGTTTTCTGTGTTTTTTCCTGTACTTGATCACTGGAATGTTTAGATGTGCGCTATATACAAGATCATCCCTAAAAGTTCCATACAGCACTGGCATTGAAATGGATATGTTCGTGTATATTTAATGATATTTATGTCCATTTGCGGTCATTTTGATATGTCAAGTAATGGATAGTAGGTGACAGAATTGTTTATGAACCAACATATTTGGGCTACCATATTTCAGACAAACGCATATGAGACCTGAAACAAGCATCCAAAAGTACGCTGTGGAGAAATGGGTTAACTTGTACTAGTAGTACACTATTTGCATGTCACAGCCAGCACTGGGTTCACAGAACTCTGTGAATTTGCAGTAGTTCTATGTGGCCTTCGGTTCAAGTGACTTAAAGTGTCCACTAATTATTCCACAAAGCAATTCTTGAGTTATGTGGCATGTAGCCGCCCTCAAAAAGATGATAATGAATGGCAATTAGCAATTGATTAATGGTGAATCATAGTAAATCATAATAAATAACTGTTCTGTTTTTGTTGGGGGGTTACCAACCAAAAGCAGAAGACCCCTCTGGTTAGCAGACTTCCCTCATGGGAGATTGGTGGATCTGACAGCCCAAGGATATCCCCTTACATGTGCCTTGGCATCCCACCCGTTGTTTGCAAAACAAAGGAGAATGTGTTGCTACCATCAGAAAAATAGAAGCAAAACCCATCCAGTATGATCAATTTACCCATTACAGTTACCCAGCAGATTTACCCATCATAATGTGTGAAAAACAAAACCCATCTGAATGGTAAATTAGGGACTTGAGACTATTCCCTCTGACACTGTAGGTACCCAGCGTACCACTCTCCGCACAGCGAATGGCAACTCGTCTTATGGGTTGATGTCAAGGGAGAATTCGGGGGAGTAATGCCCAGTTCGCCCATGCTGGTGGATGGTTATACATATCATACTCATGTCATTTGACTGAAGACATGATGGGAGATTCACAATGAAATTTCTGCAGAAATTGGACACTCATATCATCTAATATCATCTAATATCAGCAGAAATGCCAAGATCAGAAGAAGAAATGCCAAGATCCAATGCCAAAATCAAACCAAAGCAACTGCTTGGTATTCCTCGGAGAATCCTCCTGACGAGTACTGACATGTGACCCCTCAGGGATGCAAGACAGGTGAACGAATGACATTCAGCTCAAGCTGAACCGAAAGGGATCGGGCAACACAATTCTCTAAAACCTAATGTGGGTAAAACAAGAATAAACCACCTATATTTTGATGGTTTATACCACCTATTTATGGTGATTTTGGGGATGGTTTATTATGGTTTTACCAACATTAATTTTGTTGATCAAATATCAAGGAATAGAATAGCCACATGTTTGGTGGCGTTGATCGGTTTTCCGGAGGGAAGATATGAAAAGATATGGTCATTTCAGTCATGTCATGCAATTTCTGCCAATGGCACCTGCCATTTGGGCATGGTTTATACAACACATTCCTGGTAAAATTGGGGGCCCGCCGTATCCTCCTGAGGCTATGATCCGTGGTGGCTTCGAGCGACCCATTAGCGACGTTGAGAAAATGGACTTTCAACGACAGGATGCTTTACAGGTGGGGGAAATCTCAGCGACCTCACATGAAAGATGCTTCGAGGTGAGCGAAATCACCAGAACATGATGGGATTTATTTCTCTGGGGGCTCGAAATTGTTTACGATGCGCTTTTGGACATGTTCTTTTCTTCTTTGGGAATTGCTTGATCTTACTGCAACTACGATTCTAAGAGATGAATGGACATGTTTCTTGTATCCCACATTAGTAATAGAGAAACAAAATGACACAAGAAACAAACGTGCAGGGCTGAAGCTGATTTTCCTATTGCTTAGTCCATCATATTAGTTCATCCTATAGGGAAACCATTGGATTCTGTCAGGCCTTGCTGTTGGGCAGTGTGGCCAATGTGTGGGAAAGCTCAGCGTGGCCGTGGGGAAAGCGGAAACGGTAGACCGGTAGACCATCAAGGTCTTTGACTCTTTAGTGGCTCAGAATGGAATCTCTACAGAACTAAAGAGTCATATCATATTATCATATGATATTATATAGATATGAAATACATAGGACATCACCAAAAAGACAATAACTCTTATACGATGGTTATAGTTTTGTACTGTTTATGACATCCCACGTACTATTTATAACACCACAGTCATATATGACACCTCTACCATGATATTTGTGTACTAGCCGCTACTCCCCAGGCTGCGCGGCTATGCTTTGAGTCTGCGAGGTGGGAGTGGTGCTGGGACCGGGAGTGGTGTGCCATGACGCTTGGGAGGTGAAACTCGCCGGGAGGTTTTTTTGGGAATAACCGGATGGAAGGGGAATCTCATAAGGAGATAATAGCAGATAGAAGATAAAGATGTAACGAAGCGAATCTGATGTGTGAGTGTGTCTGAAAATGGAGTCTGTTTGCAAAATAGCATGTGGAACTATATATGATTTTCAAAACCACTACTAACTATAGTTGATAACAAACTAGCAACAAGCTAAGGGTATTCACCAGTTGCATCCCAGATAGTCGTTCATTGCCCATAATACATATGGAGGTTTCCAAAAATGAGGGGTACCCCCAAATCATCCATGTTCAATCTGGATTTTCACTTATAATCTCTTCATTTTTGGGGTACCCCCATTTATGGAACCCCCCTTATACATATACACACACATTGTATGAAACACTATGAACCGAAGGCTTTTCATCACAGGGCTTGCTGAACGTGGCTACCAACCGGATGTAACTGGGATGCTACCCAGTTGCAACTGGAGTTAAACACTTAAAGAAACAAACACGGAACATGTACTGTATAAACAAATATGCATGGTACAAACCCTACCCGAGTTGAATATGGCTTATCAAGCACTCAATGAACTGGGATCAAAGAGATCATATTTGAAAAGAAACGAAGAAACATACTGGGAATATATTGCCATGTGACAATGTGCTAAGTTGGCTTCGTCCAGCAAAGGATGATTTATTGCCACTGACTATGGAGAAGGCAATGATCAAAAGGTCTTCCCAAAGATTGTCAGACAACTGCCGCCCGTCCCTGGGAAGCTTACATAGTTTTGAGACAGCAAAGTCGTGATCATCAAACGTGGCTAGCTGGGAAATCCCCGATAAATGGAGGTTTACAGCTGAGGAGATCATCTAAAAATGGTGGATATTCCATTGCCATATTTGATTACCGGAGGGTAATAGTGATCATGCTGAATTTCTTGTCGATGTCCATCTGATGTCAATCCAGTAACGTTGTTGATGTTCCTCAAAGCAACTGGTTCAGCACAAGGTCTTCGCACTAGTGGTTTAGAATGGTTTAGATGACCCCAAGTTTGACCCATCCCCATGGGTACTCCAAAGAAATCATGGTTTAGTCGGGGATGAAACCACATATTCATACATATTCGGGATCACATGCCAGGGCTGTTCAATATTACTAGGATGGGATTAGTCTCTGAACACGAGGCAAAAGGCTGTCTGTTGGCCTCAAGAAGATGTGATTTCGATGTGACTCATGGTCATCCAGTCCCGTTCTCGATGAATTTACCTTTAAGATGTTTCAATTGGGGTGTGGTTATTTTGTTTGTTGTGGGGGGCAGGATTACATTTGTTCGATAGTTTTAGAGGAAACGACCCTGATCTATATTATATTATATATATATTATATATATATATATACACATATATGATTATATATTATATATATATGATTATATATGTATAGGTACTTGACATTACTTGACCCTGAAGGATCTTAAGGCTACGCCACTGTGGTTTTTGAATCGATGCCATGAGGTTTGAACCGCTACGTGGAGGTCTGGGTCTTGGACGGTAGGGAAGGTCACTAACCAGGTTTAAAGTCCTAGAAACCAGGGATTTTCATAGCTATAAATGGTGATTGAACTATGAAAAATGTGGCTTTAATGGGATTTACATGGATATATACCAGTGTTTTTTATGGTGAAATGGGGGTTATCATTCCATTATTATGGGGTGACTTACTGACTTATAACTGGTAAAGGGCCACAACTGTAGAGTACACCTCTAATTACTTTATAGCAACCCCCGAAAAAGATAGAAAAGTTGGTAACCTGGTACAATCTAGGGAAGGCATCATCTATACCATCCTGGAAACACTTTTAGTCTTTTTCTGGGGGGTTGCTGGCGATAAACAGAATTAACCGGTGTGAACTATCTTACGATTCCTGCAGTGAACTACCAGCATACACAGTTGTGTTTTCTAGTTTGGTGTGTTGGTTTATATGAACCAATTCAAAGAACTTCATCCCATGATTTCCCATTAAATCCCATGTTTGAACCAAGATGCCGAAAAGTGTGCAACCAAGATACTATTTACATGGTATTTAATCCTATATCTATATTTAAGTATATTTATCAGTGTCCAACTTTTCTATGACTTGGTGTATTTCCACTTATTTCCACATGTCCAACTTTTCTATGACTTGGTGTTGCCCATCTTACCGTTCCATTCGGGAAGCCTGGGCATCCAGGCCGCTGGCGCTTGGCAGCGGACACTGGATTCCCTGGACCAGGCGGAGTATATGAAAACACCACCTGGATTCGGATTGTGTATGTGGGCTTCATCGTTTCTGGCTTACCCTCAGGTAATCCAACAGTGTAATTGGAAATCCCCATAAATGCCCTATAAATAGATGTTTAATAGCTGGGAATGTCATCCTTAAAATGGGCAATTTCCTAGCACACCCATTTGTTGATCATGAGGTTTGAATGTGGCGCAGGCCAGGGGTGATTGAATGGCTATAACATGCTCGAACCGGGTTTAACACCCATAAATTCGGAGAGAACTCCGGTTGCCAAGCCCTTCCCAACAATAATGATACTCAGCATCCTGTACCCCCTATGCCCCAAAATGAACAGATCCAATACTCAGGGGATCTACTCTGGTATTGTGGAGGACACTTACAACTGGAACTACACAAGTCGGGCTCGAGATGTTTTTGAATGCAATGTATATCTTTGATAATGTTTTGAGTAATGAGTAGTGGTCTGTGGAGATGCTTCGAATCAGCATTTCTTTGCCTAGCGGTCGCAATGAGACGCTGTCGATTGCAGAGTCTTCCAAAATAGGAGACTTAAGGATTCTAGTCCAGACATTTTTTGGACAAGGGTTCTTGAGGCTTGTCACTTCAGACGGGCGTCTTCTGGCTGATCCACTCGAGTCTTTACAAAGTGCAGGCATTCAAGATGGAGACCACCTCGCTGCTTTTGTTCTTCAGGCAGCCGCGGCAGCAACACAGAAACTGTCAAGCATTTCAACAGGCGCTTTTGCTTTGTGGTGCAATGGAGGTAACCGGATCCTCACATGGGGTCATCCGCTAAATGGCGGTGAGTGCTCTGCAATCCAAAATCAGGGCAGGAGTGCGCAGCAGGTGCAGGCTACAATGGGTGCATTTGCTGCGATCTTGCTAGATGGATCAGTGATTACCTGGGGACATCAGCAACTTGGTGGTGAGAGCTCCTCAGTCCAAGATCAGCTCAGGAGTGTCCAGCAGGTTCAGGCCACATGCGCTGCATTCGCTGCGATCTTGTCAGATGGAGCAGTGGTTACCTGGGGACATGAGCAACTTGGTGGTGAGAGCTCCTCAGTCCAAGATCAGCTCAGGAGTGTCCAGCAGGTTCAGGCCACAAGTGCTGCGTTCGCTGCAATCTTGTCAGATGGAGCAGTGGTTACCTGGGGACATGGGCAACATGGTGGTGAGAGCTCCTCAGTCCAAGATCAACTCAGGAGTGTGCAACAAGTTCAGGCCACAAGAAGTGCATTCGCCGCGATCTTGTCAGATGGATCGGTGGTCACCTGGGGCAATCCGCAATGTGGCGGTGACAGCTCTGCAGTCCAGCATCAACTCAAGGGTGTNTGCATTCGCCGCGATCTTGTCAGATGGATCGGTGGTCACCTGGGGCAATCCGCAATGTGGCGGTGACAGCTCTGCAGTCCAGCATCAACTCAAGGGTGTCCAGCAGGTTCAGGCCACAAACGCTGCGTTCGCTGCAATCTTGTCAGATGGATTAGTGGTTACCTGGGGACATGGGCAACATGGTGGTGAGAGCTCCTCAGTCCAAGATCAACTCAGGAGTGTGCAACAAGTTCAGGCCACTGTTTTTGCATTCGCCGCGATCTTGTCAGATGGATCGGTGGTCACCTGGGGCAATCCGCAATGTGGCGGTGACAGCTCTGCAGTCCAGCATCAACTCAAGGGTGTNCTGGGGCAATCCGCAATGTGGCGGTGACAGCTCTGCAGTCCAGCATCAACTCAAGGGTGTCCAGCAGGTTCAGGCCACAAGCGCTGCATTCGCTGCAATCTTGTCAAATGGAGCAGTGGTTGCCTGGGGTGGTCCGGAATACGGTGGCGATAGCACTGCAGTCCAAGATCAACTCAGGAGTGTGCAGCAGGTTCAGGGAACATCTCGTGCATTCGCTGCAATCTTGTCAGATGGATCAGTGGTCACCTGGGGCAATCCGCAATGTGGCGGTGACAGCTCTGCAGTCCAGCATCAACTCAAGGGTGTCCAGCAGGTTCAGGCCACAAGCGCTGCATTCGCTGCAATNCTGGGGCAATCCGCAATGTGGCGGTGACAGCTCTGCAGTCCAGCATCAACTCAAGGGTGTCCAGCAGGTTCAGGCCACAAGCGCTGCATTCGCTGCAATTTTGTCAGATGGATCAGTGGTTACATGGGGCAATCCGCAATGTGGCGGTGACACATCTGCAGTCCAAAATCAGGTTGAACTTCTGTAACTCATAGCCTGCACCGTTAACCCTGAATCCATCTTGCATGATCTTACCGGCGTGTCAAGTTACCTCTGCCTATCAGTGTCACTCCCATACGAGGCCCGGGTGCTGCAATCTGATCGCGCCGGAACAACAGATTTGTGATGATTCGTGTAGTTTGTTTTTTTCTTTCTCGGCCCCTTTTGCAATGGAAAATGGACCAATTGTTTTTCGAGTTTCCTCTATGGAGGCAGAAGATTATGTTTAAAAGAACTCGCAAAATTAGTCTAGACTAGACTAGACATCACATGACATCACGATTCATCTTGTGAGTCTCCTCTTTCCAATCAACGGGGCGGGGTTCCTATAAACATGTGTTTGTTTATGCACCATATTTTTTTTGTATGGTACTGTAAGGGGTTTTCGTCCGTTTAGGAATGTATAGTTGGATCTGTGTCGTTAAAATTGCCTGTGAATTATACGGAGCCAAAAAATGGTGGATCTACAAAAGAAGAACTGATCCCAGAAAGCTTCATGAGGGGGAGGTCATCTATGATTTTTAAAAAATAGTATCCCATGTTGTTTTTTTCCAAGGCCCAAGGACCATGCTTTGAATTAAATAGATTATCCCACTGACTTGGGATGTTATTCTATAGCAGTTGGTTTTGGAGAGCACCATTAAGCACAGAATTTGCATAGGTGGTCATGACTTGATACTGTAGAGAGATCTGAGGGGTAGACATTTCAGTAGTTCCCATTGAAATTCGCAGCAATTCACTTGTGAAATTCCGAGAAGATCAAAGCCCTGGTGTCAACGTCCTGGGACGTAAAATCAGGGGTCACCTTTTTCATGGGACATAGATGGTCCCAACACCCCTAAACCCACACCCTTCTATGGTTATACTGTTTTGAGGAACGTATATTTGTAGATTTCTATAGTACTCTCTTGAATCAGCAACTGACATAGCACTGCCTATAATTACTATAATTGCCTATAATTATATACTTATATTCACATACATATATATGTATATATTATATGCGTACTTTGGTGAAGCGTCAATTCAATCCAGTAGGGTAAGATGTGCACCAAAGAGTGAATCCATCAAGGAAATTTGGAAGTCCCGAAAACTGATCTTGTTCTGGTGAAAATAGCTGTCTTTTTTAGCAATTAAAACAAACCATTCACTATCAACTAGAGATGTCCATGTCCAAAAAGTGATTTTCATTGGAGAACTGTTGTTTTTCCCTTCAAAAACGGCACATCGAAACAAAGAAAGATATTTTGATCCCGAAGACGTCAGGTGATCCCTGGCTCCGAGTTGGGCGCCATGGTGGCCAATGACATGCTGAGTTGGGACTCCCTGAGGGGAAGAATCCATAGGGATCAGCATATGGGATCAGCAGACGGGATTTAACCATGAAACATATAGGGATATAAACCTCCTGCTGAATCAGATCATGACCTAATTCACCAATGTGTACATATCTATATTATCATACTGGGGTTAATGATCTATATAGTTGGGGATCATGATCTAATTAACCAATGTATATAGGCTGAATTCGATCATGACCTCATCTCCTGGCGGAATTCAGGAATCGTGCTATTCTCCCCACCTGGCTGTATCATAACAATTCATAACAAATACCCTCTGGTAATTTAACATAGCTATTCAAAATGGCCATAGAAATAGTGGATTTGCCCATTAAACATTCCATAGTTATGTTAGTTTGCCAGAGGGTATTTTCAATGTTCAAATGATAATTCAGCCAGATTAGTAGGGATTTATATGCCCATTGTGTGTGTGTGTGCGTGTGTGGATTCCCATGGCCCGGGAAAAATGTATAAAAGAAGGTTTGTAAGGAAATAGGGTTAATCATCATAATCGTTACTATATTCATTTTACTCATCATCATCATCATCATCACATAAAGTTACATGTTAGTCTTTCATGTTTTTCATCACATAAGTTTGTATCATCTCATCTATTTCTCATCATGTTTTATATCATAATTGTTGTTTAATCTTGTTCATATTTTTGGGGGTACGTTTATGTTCAATGTTTGTTCCTTACTGTTGATGTTTCTTGTTCGGGGTATTCTGGGGACGATTGTTCAAAATTTTCACTTCATCGTTTGGTTTCAATGAGGGGGGTTATTGTTGATTGTCAGAAATTTCAAAGGGTGTGAGGTCGGTCAGGGTATGTATTGGCAAGATAATAGGAAAGTGTAGGCAAACATGTTGTTCCAAGAAAAGTTCACCTGCCACCAATGCGGCCACTTTGCTTTGTCATTGTCTTCGATTGAATGAGTCCGGGGACCCAGCTGCAAGCAACGTCACCAAGAGAGAAGTGCATCAGACTGAGNCTTTGCTTTGTCATTGTCTTCGATTGAATGAGTCCGGGGACCCAGCTGCAAGCAACGTCACCAAGAGAGAAGTGCATCAGACTGAGTGTGTCGGCTCACGCACTCTTTTTCGAAGTCCCTTTTCGAAGGAGCGCATTGTGGCTCAAAGGTCTTCACCAACTGTCTTTGTTCCTATATTTCCGTTTCACAAAACGCCCCAATGTCCCGTCGGGCAGTCCCCAAAATCGCCGTCTTCTTGTTTCTTCCTGCGTTGCTTGGGAAGTNATTTCCGTTTCACAAAACGCCCCAATGTCCCGTCGGGCAGTCCCCAAAATCGCCGTCTTCTTGTTTCTTCCTGCGTTGCTTGGGAAGTTCTTCGGAACTCGCATTTTGCAGCACTCATTCGTGCTCGGAACTGCCAATTGCCGGGAAAAAATATGTTTGGGCAAAATATCGAGGAAGGCATCAATACAGAGTAGTGCTTTTGACGACCTGCTGAAAGACCTGGCTGATGAACAGGATGCAGGCAAAAAGGACTTGCTGATGCTACTCATCAAGGCAGAGAGAGAAAAGGAACNGACCTGCTGAAAGACCTGGCTGATGAACAGGATGCAGGCAAAAAGGACTTGCTGATGCTACTCATCAAGGCAGAGAGAGAAAAGGAACAAATCAAAATCAAGCTTGAACAAATCAAGCTTGAGTCAGAAACAGCGATCCTGAAGAAGGACTTGCATGCAAGAACCATGGAGCTGTTGAGCCTAAAAGGAGGATTGACAGCACGT